>CABHPP010146804.1:22550-72550 GCA_902168425.1 Peromyscus attwateri | reverse complement strand
CTGGCCACAGAGATTATGCAGTGATTGACAGGTGATAACACATGTGGGAAATTGTCTTAGTCAAGGTTATTGTTGCTGTGGTGAAACACCATGCCCAAAGCAACTTGGATTGAAAAGGGCTTATTTGGCTTATGTTTCCGTAACACTGTTCATCACTGAAGGAAGTCAGGACTGGAACTCAAGCAGGGCAGGAACCTAGAGGCAGGAGCTGATGCAGAGGCCATGGAGGGGGTACTGCTTACTGGCTTGCTCAGTCTGCTTTCTTACAGAATCCAGGACCACCAGCCCAGGTCTGGCCCCACCCATAATGGACTGGACCCTCCCCTATCAATCACTAGTTAAGAAAATGCCTTACAGGTTTGCCTACAGCAATATGTTATGGAGGCATTTTCTCAGTGGAGGCTCCTTCCTCTCCAGTGACACGAGCTTGTGTTAAGCTGACACAAAACCTGCCAGCTCCGAAATCAGCCAGAAGGAGACCAAGTGAGGTGAGAGGAAGAAAAGGAAAAGCCTGTGGCAAGGTGTCAGTCTGGACAATGAAAATGAGGCAGCTGTCCCTGCACAATGCAAGATCTCAGAGAGTGAGGAGAATGAGAAGGGTATCCATCTGAGGGAATGTCCCCCGAGTAGGGTGAGATAGGTGGGGTGATGGTGACAACTGATGGCTGTGATGAGTTGCGTACAGAGAGACTGATGAAGTAAGGATATATAATAGGAATATAATAGGAATAACGGGAACCAACTTTCTCACTGACAGTGAAAAGAAGTAGAATATGAACAGAGAGAAAAGTAAAATGAGCCCTGAAATGGAAATTAAGGTGCTGATATGGGCTAGTAAGTAATGTTGTATGTTATAGATGCACGCAGAAATGAAATCAGGAGGGCGCATAGTAGTACAAGCATGTGTGTGTGCATATGGATATTTCCTAAGCCTGTTTACTTAAGGTCATTAGACCAATGACCCCTTACAAACAATGTGCACACCTGATCATCGATCCTAACTCTCATTCTCTTATGAAAGGACCCGTGCTCCTTAGAGAAGTGTCTAATGCTAAGCCTTAGAAAATGGATGAGCCTGCTCAAAAAACCCAAGAAGATGAGATGGTGTCAGTAGGGCAGAGGAGCTAGCATGAAAGGGACGCCATGTGTCAAATGTCAGCAGAAAATTTCTAACAGCAATAAAGAGTTAACCATATAATAAAACAGTAACTCATAGTTTGTACTGATCCAAGGACATAAGTGAATAGAAAAGCTGTTGAAGATTGGAAACTTCACATAATATTAAATATATCTTCTCAGACATTTATTAATTATAAAAGTCAAGAGTGTACTGTGGGGTAAATCCAGCAGACATCACCTCGAGCCTGTTAATAACAAACATAATCAGCAATGCAGGAAGTTGAAGCCATGTACTATCTGCTGGGTTGCAAGGAGAAGGCCAGCATTGCTTACATAACATCAGTACCAAAGGTATATAACCCAAGTCTAGCAAGGAGGAAACACTAAATGGACCAAAATTGCAGGAGATTGCACAAAATAACTGGCATTTAACTTTACAGGCCATAAAAGTCAAAGAGAAATGGAAAAGTCAAAGAGAATTTTCCAGGTGGAAGGAGATAGAAGAGATTTGACAACCAGATGTCACACATAACTCTGAATTAGGTGCTCCTGTCACAAAGACCACTGTTGGAACAATTAATGAAACTTTTAAGGGGACTATGAGGACTGAGGACCGGATGATCATTTTATCACCATTAAGTTCCTGCTGTGATAATCGGGATTAAGGAGGGATATCCGTGTTGACTTCTGACATGCATTAAGGCATTTGGAAAAATGATGAAGTGTGTAGTTGACAGCTTACTCTTAGACTGACTCAGATCACAAAGACTTCTTTTTCAATGCTATCTCCAACTTCTTGCAATCTTGGGACAGTTTCTAAATTAAAAAGTACCAGACTTCTCATTCTTTATAACAATTTAACACTTGATAGAGGATGGCACAGCGATGAAAATTAGAGAAGACTATTAATTAATGAGGTGTATGTGTTCTGGAAGGCAGTAGCCAAGTACATGTCAGTGTATGTTGGTCTCTTGACAAGTGAGAAAAAGTACACAGCCTGGAAACCACGGACTTGTCATCACCAAACTGCTCCTATGCTGGTCTTGAGCCTAATAGAAATGACCCCCTTTCTTTTATTCTGTAAATAAATACTAAGCACTAAGAAAAGAAGAATATATATATAATATTTATAACATTATATATATTGCAAAGGAGAGGAAGAAATAAGGGATGAATGTGTTGGAGAGCTTTTGAGTGTTATTGTCATAGCAAACAGTTATTCATTCAATATATTTTATTGACTGCTTACTGTGTCCAAACATCAAGAATACAATAATAAATAAAATAGAAACTTTGTAATTGTGCTTACATATGCTCTAGTTTGGGGATGTGGGAGACAGGGGAATAGAAAAATAAACAAACATAAGTATGTAATGTGTAAGGCAGTGGTAACAGCCAGTGGATACCAATAAGCAGGCGAAATATAGAACAAAGAATGTTTGGGAGCATAGGTTTATATTTCACTTCAGAGGGCCAAGAGCATCCTCTCTAATTAATTCTGCTAAGACAGTAGCAGAAACCTAGAGGAAAGAAGAGTCGGAGTAAAATAGGTTTCCTAGGCTGAGGAAATGATGATATCAAAGTAGGAAGAAGCTTGGAGAATGTAAGGGAAAGCAGCAGTGTACTGTGGCTAGAGAGCTTGGGCAGGGAAGCAAGGGAAGAGGAGCTTCAGGTAGATCCCAGAGACTTTGGATTTGACCCTGAACAAGTCCGAACACCATTGGGAGATTTATAACAAACAGTTGACAAGAACTGACTTTAAATGTAAAGGAATCTCTTTGGCTGCTGGGTTGAGAATGACTGTGGGAAGCAAAGCCAGATGCACACAAAGCACATTTGGCAGGTAATTGAAGTAACCTAGGTAGGAAATAATGTTGCATTAGGTAAGGGTTTTTTAAAAGGCATAATGAGAGTTGGACAGACACTAGATTTAGTTTAAAGACAGAACCATTAAGATTTCTGATAGAATTGGATGTGTGATAGAAGAGAAACCAAGACATCATGGGTGAGTGTAAGGTTTAGAGTCCTCAGTACGGAGATGGGAAAGGTTGGAGGTATGAGAGGTTTGCTACAGTGGGGACCCTAAGAAGTTCAATATGGGGCCTGGAGAGATGGCTCAGAGGCTACGAGCACTGACTGAGTTCAATTCCCAGCAACCACATGAGTATCTGTAATGAGACCTGGTGCCCTCTTCTGGCCTGCAGTCATACATGCTGTATACATAATAAAATAAATAAATAAATAAGTAAATAAATAAATAAATAAATAAATAATTTTTTTTTAAAGTTCAATATGAGTCTCAGCCATCTGAAAAGAAACATCAAGTGGGCTGGTGGATATTCGTAATGAACTTCAGGGGAGGGTCTGGATTTGAGGAATATACTTGAAAACCATCATGGATATGTGGGTAATATTGATATCCACAAAGATTAGTGAAATTTCCAACTGAGTAGAGCTAGCAGATAATAAAGATATGTGATGACTGAACCATGAGGTACTTCCTTACTTTCTAAGTTATTTAATTTTTCAAGCTTTTTTATGTGTATATGTTGTATGTTGAACATATTTCACATCATACTTTCTATACAGGATTTCATATATCTGTATAAAACCTAGGAACCACAAATGAGGGGAAAAAACACAGGATTGTCTTTCTGCAATTGGTTTGATTTGCTTAACGTGATTCTTTCCAGTTGCATCCATTTTCCTGAAAATTGTTCTTGTTTGAAGTGCTGAGAAATAAAGAATTGTAAAGAAGCCTGCAGATTGGCTAACGAGAGCAGTAGAGAACTACAAAAATTTACTCTCATCAAAAGTGAGTGGGAAGAGTTTCTGAGAATGTAGAGCACTCACCAGCTCCAACAGTCAGTCAGAAGAGAAGAAACCTGCCTCTGAAGACTCAGAAACGTGACTGATAAAAATGAAAATGACAGCAAAGATCTTTGACCAGTTAAGAAATGGTAAGTCCACCCACCAGTAAATGTCGTACAGTCAGTGTCCTTAAAATCCATAAAGATGAGACATCCCCTCATAGAGTGGTGTCAGGAAGAGATGGAAATACCAGGGAATGTCTAAGTCTTGGTTTACTGCACTTTTTATGCTTGCTTAACACATTGCACTGAATCAGAAGCCTAGGGGTAGCATGGGAGTGTGGGGAGGGTTCTCATCCTCAGAAAAGGGACCAGCTGAGTATCAGCACATGCTGTTCCAGTCCTGGAGAGTCACTCCTTGGTATTACTGTGTGGTGATATTTTATTTGTGCTGAAATGTGGTGATATTTTATTCGTAGGTTAATAAAGTTTGCCTGGAGGAAATAGCAAGCCATTAACACAAAAGTCAGGCAGTGGTAGCACATGCCCTTAATCTGATCACTTGGCAGTCAGAGTCTGTGTGTGGTCAAGGTCACACTAGGGAACAGAGCCAAGTGTGGTGACACACACCTTTAATCCCAGTACCAACCATAGAGACCTGGAGGTCTGTACAGACAGGCAGTGACAAGAAAGTTAGGTAGCTGGACTAAGAGCCAACAAGAGGGCAGAACAGCAAGGCAATAAAGGCACGGGTAGACAGGAAGTAGCTCTCTTTGGAAGCTATGGCATGGTGAGTTAAGGTTAGCTGGTGGCTCTCACTGTTTCCCTGATCTCTAAGGCTTTCATTTCACCCCTATATTTAGCTCCGTGTTTTTTATTTAATAAGACCACTTAGAAATTTGGCTACATTACTGGATTTTGGTATCCCCCCTCCCTGGGACTGCTGAGAACAGAATTGTGGAAGAATTGTGTCCCCAAGAAACTTGGAAGTGAAAAGATGAGATTAGTTTAGGCAGTAATAAGTATAGTAGTATCCACTTTGTAAATAGTCATGATTGGAGTATACTTTCAGCATAAGAAACATTAATCCTGTTTAAAGTACACAACTTTATATGTGTTAAAAATATGTGTATAGACCTATGAGACCATCACTACAATATTAATCTGTTTCATATAATAATAAACATATATGCATCAAACCAGCTGTTTCCTAGATGGCTTCTTTGAAAGATCTTTTCTCCTGTGTCTAGTTAAATGACCCATAACTTCAGGCAGCTACTGCTCTGCTTCCTATCACTAACATTTGAGGGTTGTTTTGGGCATATCTGTAGTTTTTTGTGTGAATGAGTTACTCAGAAGTTCTCATTTTTATTTGTCTTGTTTCACTGGACATTCTTTTTGAGATGCATGGATGTTGTGTGTTTCGTTTGCTCTTTCTGATTCCCAAGTTGTATTCCATTGTATGGCTGTATCACAACTGATTCTCCTTGTCACTAAATATAGAAATAATAGAACCTGGGTCCTAAAACCAGGCAGAGACATTGATGCTGCTACTGCATGTTGGAGATCTTTCCCTGGAACCAAGGAAGCAACTGCCCTGAGTACTGAGATGATTGACTTTCCATGGACAGTATGTCTCTTCTCTGAATAATATAGTAAAAAAAAAATCAACCTTGACATTAACCTTAGATTGAGAATAAAGATTTCTTTATGATTTTTGTTGAATTTCAACATTGCTTGCCCACATTGCTGGAGAGAAATGTGAATCATCCCCATGTCCACGAGACAAGCATTTATAGCACTTTGATTTTTCACAGCACAGAAAGCCAGGCTGTATCCTCCAGCATCCTTGCATGAGGCCCACAAGACAGCTGTGGAGGGCCAAGAGCCTCTGCTAACACCTTTATCCATGTTGAATCCTGATGGCCTCCACAGTGGCCGGGACCTCCTTTATTGTTCTATAATCCCTTGTCTGTTGCAGATAGCACTGACTCACACTATCAGTTACTTGTTTTGTTGTCGCACAAAATCTCGACTGGGTCACCTGAGAGGACTCCAGATCAAAGAGTTGTGTTGATTCAGTCACTGTCTCCTAGAGTAAAGCTGTGTCTATGATCAGATTAATGTGATGTGATTCATCTTTAAAGGTGAGAGTGTTTATCTTTCTATGAATAGACGGGTAGTGTCTTTGAAACTGAGTGTGAGAAAGTCAGACGTGCAGGCTACGTTGACTGAATGCATGGATTAGCATGTAAGAGTTAGGGAAGTCTGTGAACACAAAGAAGTGATAACTCACTTGATAGTGAATTAGAAAGTGGGCAACTGAGCAGCATTTCACGCAGAAAGACTCGTGCTAATTAGTTGGTTTTGATTGGTTTCTCACTTGATTATAAGCAGTGGGCGTGGGGACTATGTTTTATTCATTTCTGCATATCACTCAAAGATGCACCTGCTAAATATTTGATCATAGGATGGGTATATGATGAGTAACTGTGAGGAACAGTATGAGAAATGTTTGAGGCCCATAGGCACATTCTTTTGCTAAAAAGATTGGATTTCTCTCCTAACTCCCACCTGACCATGGAAAACAAATTCTGACTTCAGTATTAGAATCTTTCTGCCTTCCTTTGCTCATAAGAGTAAGTATTCTCCTTTACAGATTTACTGAAAGCAAAAGTAGCTGGTCACATAAGTGTATGTTTGTGTGTTCATATATATATACACATGTACTACATTCCTAAGGGATACATAGTATGTATTCAAGCAGTAAATGGAGTATTGGTCCGTTCAAAGGGCCACCACAGTGTTATTTCTGCACATGGTCTGACATCTAACCTTGGAACACAAGCAAGAAAGAGAAATCAAGAGTCATTGCTTTGCTGGTGAGGTTTAGAAACTTAAGCCCATCACAAGCCCACCAATGTTTCCTCAGGGGCTGGGGTGGTATTTATTATTTGTTTCACAATATCTTATTATTGGTACTGTTATATATTATTTACACTCTTAAAAATGAGCACTAGTCTTGACAAGACCAGATAACACATTGTCAAAATTTCACACTACAGCAGCAACTTGAAGTACCTCAGCAAACTCTCTCTCTAACAACACCAGATGTTTCTTATTTAGATTGCTGATGATACGTGCCTTGATGAAGATATTGTGAAGACACTCTCCAACCTCGTAGAGGCAGTGTATAAATATCTAGCGAAAGGGATATGCATCTGGAATGGTGACAGAGTATCAGAAGGACAATTTCGTCTTCCTGTGTAAACAGGTGAGATGAAGGGGATGGTGATGTTAAGGAAACAGATGAAATGAGGGACAGTGTTGCCAGCTTACTGTCGAGTGAGACTCCCCAGATTGCAATGCAGTGAGTGGACAGACTTCAGACAGTTCGCTGACGTGTCATTGAGAAGACAGGCAAGAATTGGAGCTGCCCAAAGTGGCAAGGAGTTTACAGGAAAGGCTGCAGGAGAGGAAGGACCTGCCAGGAGGGAAGAGAGGTGCAGTTTATAGAGGATTCACTCTCATCCCTTTTATTGAACTCTAATCATCCCATGCATGTAATAAAATTACCTGAAGCAAGACGAGAAAAAAAATGTTCAAACAAACAATGCCGACAACTGCATGTAGCTGGGAATTCTAAGTGTTACAGCTCTGAGGGGGAAGGAGAAGAAGGAGGATGAGAGAAGAGAAGGGGAGTGGAATGACTAACATTCATTATATACATGTGTAAAACTGTTGAAGAATTAAAAAAGAATATTTAAAGGAATATCAAAGGAGCCATTATCCAATATGGTAAAGTTTATCATATGTATCATCCAATTAAAAAATATTATTTCCGGAGTTGGAGATTTAGCTCAGTGGTCGAGCACTAGGCAAGGCCTTGGGTTTGGTCCTCAGCTCTGGGGGAAAAAACAAAGTAACAACAACAACAATAAAATATTACTTCAAAGAAGCAATTAAATAAGGAGAAACAGACCCAGAAATGATATTGTTGATAATTGTTAGTAAATAAAGATATTTTTAGATTCAAGTTAATACATTGTTTAGAAAAAGGCAAAGAAAGTATATGCATGGTAAAGAAAGACATGAGAAATATGAAAAAAGCAAGTCAAACTTCTAGGGATTAAGAAAACAATGTCTGCAGCACTTGGGAGGCAAAGGCAGGTGGATCTCTGTGAGTTCGAGGCCAACCTGGGCTACCAAGTGAGTTCCAGGAAAGGCGCAAAGCTCCACAGAGAAACCCTGTTTCGAAAAACCAAAAAAAAAAAAAGAAAAAGAAAAAGAAAACAATGTCTGTATTACATGGCATTGTTAGTTAATTAGACACTGAAGAAGAAAATATCAGTGAACTTGAAGACATAAAAAAATTTTAAATGAAAAAGAGAGGATATATATATATATATACATACATACATACACACACATATAAATATTCTCTTCATATATAAGATATTCAATAAATTGCAAACACAGAAATATAAAAACTACCGCAAGGGCACATCATAACCCAAATGCTCAAAACAAATAAGAAATGTGAAATCTAGTTTGTAACCAGAAGAATAAGGTAAGGCTTTCTACATGTAAACACAAAGCAGAATGAGACAAACGTTTCATCCAAAGCAAAGCAAGCCATAAGACAATCAAGCGATATCTCTGAAATCCTGAAAGAAAAGGGGAAATGACCAACTAACAGAAAGCGTCCTCAGCATACTGGAGGCTGAGAAGTTCAAGATCAGGGCCTCAGCTGAGCAGCTGCTTTCCAGCTTAATTAGACAATGTTATTCTCTGTTTCCTCATGTAATGAGTCAGGTTTTGGGGTTTCCATACCATTTGTGAAGATTGAGCTTCCAAAGTCCTCAGCTCCTGGCAACATCTATTTAGAAGTTCAACTTATGATCTAGAAGGCTAGCAATATTTTAACCTCTTGAAAACAGCTTACCAGTTTCTTAAAATTATAACTACCTAGTACCATGACTTAATCCATTCCACTCTTTGGCACTAGCCCAATACAAATGAGAGCAATTGTGTATCCACCCAAAGATATAAGCACCATCATTGTCTTAGCTAGAGTTTCTATTACTGTGAAGAGACACCATGACCACAGCAACTCTTATAAAGGAAAGCATTTAACTGGGTGGCTTACAATTTCAGAGGTTTATGCAATTATCATTATGGTGCAACATGGTGGCTTGCAGGTAGACATGGTGCTGGAGCAGGATCTGAGAATCCTTACAACTTGATTCACAGGCAACAGAACATGGTCTTAGATGGTGGGGGTATCTTGAGCATATATGAGACCTCAAAGCCTGCCTCTACAGTGACATACTTCCTCCAGCAAGACCACACCTACTTCAACAAGGCCATACCTTCTATTAGTGCCACTCCCTTTGGGGGCCATTTTCTTTCAAAGCACCACATTATACTCCCTGGCCCCCAAAAGCTTGTAACAATGTCATAATGCAAAATGCATTTAGTCCAACTTCAACAGTCCCCATAATCTATCACAGTCTCAACAATGTTTAAAAGCCCAAAGTTCAAAGTCTCTTCTGAGATTCATGCAATCTTGTAACTGTAATCCCCTATAAAATTAAAATAAAGAAGCAGATCAAATATTTCAATATATAATGACACAGATATACATTACCATTCCAAAACATAGGGAATGGAGCATAGTGAGGAAATAATGGGCCAAAGCAGGACAGAAAACCAGCTGGGCAAACTCTAAACTCGGCATCTCCATGTCTGATGTCAAAACACTCTTCAGATCTCCAACTCCTTTCAGCTTTGTTGACTACAACACACTTCTCTCTCTTAGAATGGTTCTACTCCCTGTTAGTAGCTTTCCTTGGCAGGTATCCCATGGTTCTGGCATCTCCAATACTTTAAGGTCTCCAAGGTAATCCAGGATTCACAGATTCAAGCAATGGCCTCTCTAGGCCCCCATTCAGGGACACCCCTGACACATTCCTGGCCTCAGTGGCTTTTCTTAGTAGAGATTCCATAGCCCCTTTCTTCTGTCCTTAACTCCAGAACCACATGGCCAAAGCTGCCAAATTCTGCTACTTATTGAGGCTGGAACATGGCCCCCTCCTTCAGTTACATCTTCACCAGCTTTCTGTTTTCGATGGTTTCCTTAACTGCCTAAGGTTGGCTATTCTGAATCTAGATCTGTAGACCAGGCTGTCCTCAAAATCTGAGCTTCACCTGCCTCTGCCTTGAGAGTGCTGGGATAAAAGGAGTGCACCACCACACCTGACTCTAAGCTTTGCTATAATTCCTTTTTCACAAGTTAGAAACTTAGCTGGGTTGGCTCTTGCCCTGAGATCATCACTCCCTTTATTCCATTTCTTAATCTGTTTATTACCTTAAACAAACTTAGTTCCATTCCACTTCCTGGTGCTCCTTTTTTCCTCAAATTATATATTTTGTATTTTTCCTTTCTCAGTTTGCTCCTTCATTATAAATCTTCATTAGAGTTAACACCAGTAACCACACAAACAGACTCTATACTAGCCTATTTTGAGAGTTCCTTAGCTAATACAATCAATCCAAAACTCTTCATTTTAGGCTCAGGCAGACTTTTCAGACCAGGACAAAAAGCAGCCACTTTCTTCACCAAAATATCACAAGAGTGATTGCTAGGCAACATATTAAAATTCTTTGTCTCTGAAACCTCTTGAACCAGGCCCCTACAGTTCAAATCTTCCATCTTCCTACTAGTATGACCCATTAAGCAGTGCTTAAAGCAGTCCACTGTTTTCCTAACCCAACGTACCAAAGTCCAAATTCCTCCAAACAAAAACATTATAATAATAATACCCCAGTCCCTGATACTAACTTCTGTCTTAGTTAAGGTTTTTATTGCTGTGAAGAGACACCCTGGCCACAGCAATGCTTATAAAGGAAAATATTTAATTGGGGTGGCTTATAGTTTCAGAGGTTTAGTCCATTATCATCATAGTGGTGATGGAGAAAGAGCTGAGAATTCCACATCTTGGTCTACAGTCAACAGGAAGTGAACTGTGCACCACACTGAGCATAGCTTTAGCAAAGGAGACCTCAAAGCCCACCCCTAAGTGACACACTTCCTCCAACAAGACTACACCTACTCCAACAAAACCACACCTTCCAATAGTGCCCTATGAACTCATGGGGGCCAATTTTATTCAAACTACTACAGCAGTGTCTTCTATGAAAGCCCCAATTGGCAACAATCCAAATCTGTCAATAGCTGAATACATAAATAAACTTTATACCCATCTTGTAGAATAATAATAAGCATTAAAAGTACAAACTACACTTGGCAGCACAGATTTGAGTACTCAGAGCCAGGAAGCCAGACCCTTGCCTCCTCACATATAAACAAGCACAGTGCACAGTGTGAGGTTGCACGGATAAACACCTCTAGGAAAAACAAACTCCTCTGTACTGACAGGCATACCAGAGTGAGCAAGTCAATAGGAGGGATCATTACAAAGGGGATGGGAGGAAGCTTTTGGATGTGTTAGAACTGGATATCATAAGTAGCAACTATATCAGCTTTAAACATGCTTCTATAATAGAATCTAATAAGCAATCTGTCTTCATCAATGGCACCACTGGCCTCATTGGCAAATAGATAGACCTGTGATTCCTCTCTGGGTTCATATTTCCTGACTCCAACTAGCCACATCTTGCTGATAAAACATTATTTCATTTTCCTCAAGTGATTTTTGATAGAGACTGGCTAGATTCATTGAACTTGTGAAGCAAGTTATATGGTTCCTTTATTTCGTCTTATAAAGATATGTGTAAGGTGAAATTTGGTATGAAGTACACTTCCTTGAAACCTTGAAAAGAAGTGGTAACTATGGGTAAATATTGAACTGTTAAAAAGAACCTAAGGGAAAGGGAAGGTGCTTGTTATTGCAAGCCTGGGAGACCTGAGTATAGTCCCTGAAACCCACATAAAGGTGTAAAAGGAAAACCAGCCCCACAAAAGTTGTTTTCTGAGGCTGGAGAAATGGCTCTGATTGAAAGAAAGCATTGACTGTTTTTTCAGAGGACCCAGGTCCATGGAGGCTCACAACTTTCTGTAATTCCATTTTCAGGGCCATTCAACACTTAGTTCTGGCCTTTGCTGACACCAGAGATGCTCATGGTGTACAGATACCCATGCTAGCAAAGCATTCATACATATAAAATAATTTTAATTAATTAATAATGTTGTTCTCAGACCTTTAACTGCACACCATGGCATACATGCCCTCTACACACACCGTTTTTGTACTCATGACACTCACACATTCACACTCAAACACAAGAACCTAAAAGCTGTACATGAAATCCAGCCAGGTTAGTTAAGCCAGGTTTAATAGATTTAGAATGATAGTTAAATTGACATTTTATTTTGTTTTCAGGATGTTGTGAAGTAATGAAGACCAGTTTCAATATCTTCTGCTAGAGCAAGTCTTCATTAGTTCTTTGGGAGCCCTTATTGTTAGCCTGACTATAGAAGCCTCCTTACTCAAATGAGACCTGTGCAGGCCTCATTATGCAACAATAATTTCCTATGCATTGAAAATGTCAGCTTTCATGTTGTGCAAGGTGTGATGAGGAAACCTGGAGAAGTATTTGAAACAGAACTTATTCATTACTGCAGGGTGTTCTAACTGGAAATTGCTTTTTCATTGTTAAATGGATGTTAGTGGTCAGGAAAGAACTGAATTAATGACTCATTTGTGGGTACAAGCTCCATAGGACTTTCCAGGTACTTTGTCAAGAGCTGAGGATACAAAATTAGACATGACTACAGTGCTCAAGATGCATTCAATTTAGAGGACTTCATTGTTGTGGTTTGTGAGCAATAAGCACAATAGCAGATGTTCATACAAAGTCCTGTGGGAACATAGAAAGAGTGATTGATTCTCTTTTGGGAGCACTGAGAATTACCAAACCCTCCAAAGAAGAAATGAGGTGTGAGTTGAATCTTCAAGACAGATTGGTAAGGTCAAAGTTGAAGTGCTGAGAATACATGACTATGGAGTGCTCAGCCCTACATGGGACATCTGTATCAACCCCTCCCCGACTCCCACAGCTCAGGGAACATCAAGGAAGATGGGCGGAAAGAATGTTAAGAGCCAGAAGATGAGGAAGAGTGCGAGGAAACACCAGACACTGTGGTTTCAGCTGTGGCTACCTGTATAAGACTGAGCCCATCACCATTTCATCTTGCCTAGGGGAGGAAGTCGAGACATTCTCCAATGCCCACTGAGGGACTCTGGACAGTGAATGGTTACCAGTGCTCACAGCCTCTCTTCAGTGGGAGAGCCACTGGTAAGTTGCCAGTGTCCTGGGAAATAACCCCAAGTCATGCTCATGCAAGCAACTTCAGTTGAAGTCAGTGGGGAGGGGGGGCTGAAAGTAGGAGCATGGGAAGGAGAAGGACAGGGATAGAAGAAGGTGATGGGGATAGAAAAGACAAAAAAAATCCTTATATGTGTATATAAATGATTTTCAAAAGAAATTTAAAGCTGAAAATGATGAAAAATACCTCTAAGAAAGAGAACTTGTGGTTCAGACAGCAGAGAGACTGGAAATTCCCACCTGAGCAAAGAGAACATATGTGATGGACAAAGAAAAGGAGCGAGGCTGCTTTGGGATGTGGTGAATGACCAGTGAGTTAACATTCCTGTAGTTCAGAGTTTGGGATGCTGGATTGACAAGAAAATGCACAACATTGTGAGGATTCATGTTTGTGTGAACTGAGGTGCACAATGATGGCATCAGAGGCTTTCAAAAAGTACAAATATACACCTACATACCTATTAGCTAGCCTCTTTCCCAGGACCCCAAGCAACCTTGTCCTCAGTTGCTCTGGCCTCCTCCTGAGACCTCTCTTTGAATATCTCTGTGACATAACAGTAAGAAAGTTAGTCCCTGATGCAACTGAGGCTCTGCCTGTGTATCTCTAGTCCTACCTTCTGAATGTAATTTATTGGTCTTTTTCCAGTATCTTGAGTTGGAAGCTAAGATCATTAATGTTAACTCTTTCTTCTTAAACTATGTTTTGTGCTTATGAACTTCAAGAATGTTCACACACACCTTGCCAGCAGGAAAAACTGTACAAAAAGCCTCAGAATCTGCTATGTGGGATGCATGCCTGAAGAGAAGTAGATGAGGCGGGAAAGATGCATCTTTTTCAGTGAATTGGGGGACCTTTCTCAAAATGGTAACATTTTTTGCCTACTCTTGAAGTATATAAGCAAGACTGAAATATTTTGACATGGAAAAAGAGAGGAAACATTTACAAGACCGTCTTTAACAAAGGCAGTGCCAGCCAAGGAAAACAGTTTGACATGTGAACACCGACAATGTTAAAACTTGATAATCAAAATAATGGACTGCAAATGCAGAATGGGCCATGGCTGGCTTAAATCAAACTGCTGAGAACAGGCAGCCTCTCTTTTCACTTTTCCACAAGGTTTATACGCTTTAACAATATCAACAAATTACATACTGTTCAACTTTCCAGTAGGGATTCATATGGAAAGTCAAAAGATGTGGAGTTATTTTTAATAGCACACCTAACAGCATTTCACCCCAACAGGCTTTTCTCCTTTGAGTTTGGATGGATGAGCTATCTGAGCAAAACAGGCTCAACACTGTTCAGATAAATGGTCTGAAGTTTAGTTTTCTCTGACAATGAATTTGTCTGAAAGGGGAATTTGTCCTTCCATAATACAGACTTAGTCAAACACAACTGGAAGTTCTTACACATCATCTGTGATTCATGTTGGAGAACAGAGTAAGGAATGAAGATCTTTCTAGGTATGCTGGCATTTTGGCAACATTCTGTGGGAGTGACACATGGGGACAGCCATCTCTGAGGGGTCAAGCTGAGTCCTAGGTTAACTAGTTCTCATGGCCCCTCTGCAGCACAAGGCCCTTTTAAATCAACAGGGGCTTACTGTGATATTAAGAGAATGTGACCATGGGCTGGACCAGAGAGATGGCTCAGAAGTTAAGAGCACTGGCTGCTCTTCCAGAGGACCTGAGTTCAATTCCCAGCACCCACATCGCAGCTCACAACTGTTTGTAACTCCAGTTCCAGGGTATCTGACACCTTCACACCAATTCACACATAAAATAAAGTTAAATAAATTAAAAAGAGAGAGAATGTGATCAAGTCTCTCCATAGCTCCTTCACCCGATCCACAGTCAAGTGCGTAATAAACTGTCTTTGGAGACCATTGTTCTCAAGAATTCAAAATTACCTACCTAGAGGTTTAGAGCTTGCATGGAAATTGGTACAGAGGCTCAAATTTGGGAAAAAATTAGAGTTGCTTGGCAGAATGTCCAAATTGTGGCCCTCTGGGCTCCTTTCCAACCCTTCTGAGAATCAGAATCTCTGGGGATGGTGTGGTATATGGAAAGGTCTGTAATCTGTATTTTTGACAAGCTCTCCACTAACTTTCATGTTGCATGCCCTGCATCTACCTCAGACTATTTCAGACTGCCAGTTGCTTCCTTACACGGGGAATTTGAGGCTAGAAGCATCACTTGACTATGGGATGGGACCATTATCTGATTACTTGGGGGTCAGCCCTGAGATCACTCATTTCCAAGCAAGAGTAACAGAGACTTCAATTTCTCTTTTCCATATTCAAAATATCTATTGACTTGGAATGCCTGTTTGAGAAGTCTAACCTGAAACTTCATTGGGAGGCACATAAGAAGACTGCAAAGCCACAAACACTTGTTTTTTGTTCTTTCCTTCCCTTCCAAGATGGGTTGTGTGTATCCATAGCAATGGAGTGTCTGCTAGCTATGGTTACAGCCCTGGGTGACCTGAAAGAGCTCTCAGTACAACAATAATGGAAGTAGAACCAAGAGAATCAGCTTGCCTCACTACAGATAGGGCTCCATTTCCCCCCAACTTTTCTTGTATTCAGACAAGGCCAGGAGTCTCAGCTGTCATGTATGAACCAGACCTTCTGGCTCCCTGGGAAAATCTCCCAGTTTGAGTTACAATCTGATATAATGCCCATAATAGTATCATCAACTCCATTTTAGTTTAATTGAGGAGCATCAAGCAAAGAGACAAGGCTCTCTAGTTGGAAGGATGTATTCAATCAATGAGAGGGGTATGCATGTAGCCTAAGAGAATATAACATGGTACTTCTCTGTACATTCTTTTAACTCCTGCCCAAAGGCAAGGCCCCATGAATTATTGTCCTAGAATGGGAATGGAGTCACAGGATTTTCCACATCATTCTGTACAATGCTCTTCTAACGTAATCTGCCTTTAGATCATAGTTTCTTAGTAGAGGGAAGGGAATGTTTGCTCCAGACAATACCTGGCCATGTAAGGACAGTTTGTATTGCATTTCAGGAGTGAGACACGTTACTGATATCTAGTGGGGACAGGTCAGGAGTACTGGTCACCCTCCCACAACAAAGAATGACCAGTCTCAGAAGGTCAACATTTCCAAAGTTTCAAAATTGTCATTTAGACTGAAATGATTTCTCAGGTGAGCAACATACACTGAGGACCCCTCAAACTACACTCCTTCTCTTTGGCAGTTGTCTAGGTGAATCTCTCAGCCTATACCATAGATCTCCAGTGAGCAGAATGTTAGCATCTCTGAATTCTATCTCATTCCCTTGGCTCTGCTTCTTTAGTGGCCAGAAGTCAATGAGACTCTCTTACTAATCTTAGGAACCCTTTTGCCCAGCATCTGCCTCCTGAAATGCTACTGAGTGCTGAGATTCCCTGTGGTCTCTTGATCTCTAAACCTGACTATTATTTCCATTCTTGCCATCCTTCACTCTCAGTGGCATTAGACATAGCCTCTTTTTTCGTCTTACATTTTTTTATGTTTCTTGCCCTCCATGTCACATGCTCTTAGTTTTCTCCTGCCCCTTATTCCACCTGTTATTGTCATATCCAGGCCTGCTGCCTTCTTCAGTTATTCCATTTTCAAGCTTCCACCAGACAATGCCAAACCTGCGATTTTCAACTCTGTGCTATTGACTCGCACAGTTTTCTCTTAGATCTAGATTTCAGAGTTGCAAGCCCATATATTCAACTATCCCCCGATTTCTCATTGATAGTCTTATAAGCATTTGCAGTCTCGTTTGTCCAATCTGAATGTGTTATTTTCCCATCACTTCATCTGAGAACAGTACCCCTACTTACCCAGATGCAGAGTAGACGCTCAAGGCAGACTCTTTCCTTTCCTGCTCACTTGCACCCTTGCATGCCGCCCGTCAAGGTCCTAGTAGTCAGTTTTCGAGATATCTATGTAAATTTCATTTTGCTCTTCTCCATCACAGGTCCAACTGCAGTCACCTTGGTCATGCACTTTGCTTTAGCTTTCTAATTGCTTAAATGTCCCTGTCTTTGCTCCTTCCATCCCGTCCACTATACAGCTGAAGGAATGGTTTGCATTTGCAAAACTGATCTTGCTGCTTCCTTTTCTGAATTTTCCCAATGCCTCTCCTTGCTCTGATGTTGAGGATCAAAGCTCTTTGGCTAGGCATTATCTGACTCATCATACCTTACCAGCCCCACTTGCTGTGCTGTGGCACGGGGGTTTAGTACCGTTTCTGGCCTACAGAAGCAACTTATTCACTCCCAGCTGGTGTCTTCACTCACAGCATTCCTTCTGCACAAACGTTCTTTCTTTTCCTATGGAAAGGGAGGAGCCCTTTACATAGTTACTGAATTCCCCTTCCTTTGAGACATTATAGTTTCCAAAGCCTAACACTTATTAATAATTTTCTAGAGAGAAAAACCCTTATCTCATTAGATAACCATACAGTGATTGGAAATTAATAGCAATTTGAAAATGTTTAATTTGAAGAGCTGTGACCCTTGTTAATAAATAGATAAGCTCAGAAAGTTCAACCTTCTTATAGATGGTTTTAATTCATTTTACTTTGTTTTCCTTCTTGTGATTACAATCACATAACTCCTAAATATCTGTGTCACCTATCCAAATGTGAACTCTAACAGATTGTATTACCACAAAATCTTCTAGTTATAGAATAATACCTAATGCAAAGCAATATTAAATAAGTATTTGTTGAATGAGTGAAAAATAGGATAAAATGAAATGATACACTTAATCCAGCATTGTTTTAGTGAGAATATATGTATGTATGTATGTATGTATGTATGTATGCATGTATGTATATATATATATGTATGTATATATATATATGTGGTTGGTTCTCTATTGCTGCTGCAACAATCTGTCACAAATGTAGTGCTTTAAAACAAAGCAAATCCAATCTCTTATGAGACTTAGAGTTCCTGAATCATTGTTCAGAGACAATCAAGGCACTGATGGTGCTAGAGTGTTCTGGAGGCCCCGTGAGAGAGTCCACATCCTGCCTCTTCTCACCTTTTAGTGGCTTAGTTCATGGCCCCTTTTTCTTTTCTTCTTTTTTTTTTAACATAAAAGCTTGGGTGGTCTGGGCTTCTGGGTGGAGAAGCCACAGCACCTCCAAGGGTCAACATGTTTATTATACAGTTGAACAGGCAGGTGGGGTTATTACAGATAAATAAGGAGGCAGAGTTATTACAGACAGCCGAACAGGGAGGCAGGTTTGTCTAATCTCAGTAGGAGCAGTCTATGTTGGGAAGGTATAAACATCTAGTGCGGGGAGGAAGCTATGGTGGACATTTTCTGCTCACACTACCAACAACTGCACATTGACCAGAGGGAGGCTTTGACATTTTGTTGAGCCTCACCAGGGGAAGGCTTTGCCACTCCAATGGGAATGTGGTATTTGGGTCCTTGATATGGCCATGCCCATGTCAACAACATGCATTCACTCGGGATTTCTCTTGATCCCTCCAGGTGTCTTTAAGTATGGCAGAGGCTTTCTAGCCTCAGGTGTGCCCCTTTTACTGTCTCAAAGTACATCACTCTTACCTCTGCTTCACTATCACATCAACTTCTCTGATCTCCATGTCTCATGCCACCCTTTGGTAAGGGCTTTTGTGAGTGTATTAGGTCTGTCCGGGTAATCAATGAACATCTTTCTCATCTCATGACCTTCAATCACACCTGCATGATCCTTTTGTCTACATATAATAATATCCAAGGGCCCAGAGTTTAAGATGTACATATTTTGGAGAAAATATTACTCAGCCTATCACCTACTCTGTCGTTGAAAGCTATGGGGCAGTTATATCCAAGTTAGGGAGTGAAGAATGAACCAAAAGTACATCACATGAAAGTCAATTGAGTTATGGCTTAAACCTGGTATGGCGACTTGTGAGAATGAGACCTTGGGTAAATCCTTTCACCTCTCCAGGCCTCCCCTGCACAGTATAAGGGCTACACACTACAATTCTAGGTTTACAGAACTACATGCTACAGTGTCTGCAGTGCCTCTGTCCTTCTCAGGATGTTTCCTGGACCACATAATTTCAGATATACAACCCAGCTCAAAAAAA
This sequence comes from Peromyscus attwateri, assembly GCA_902168425.1. Taxonomy (NCBI): domain Eukaryota; kingdom Metazoa; phylum Chordata; class Mammalia; order Rodentia; family Cricetidae; genus Peromyscus; species Peromyscus attwateri. The sequence continues at coordinate 53,164 of CABHPP010146804.1, read as the reverse complement.
AAAAAAAAGAAAGAAAGAAAGAAAGAAAAGAAAAAGAAAAAGAAAAAGAAAAAGAAAAAGAAAAAAGATATCAAGATCCCACATCCAGCCTTCATGGAGAAAAACAGCTTCTTGATGCTAACGTGTTCTTCTGTAGGACTCCATCACAGGCTGACCTCACCTCCAGAGAAAAAGAATATAGAAAAATGGAGCATATATGTAACAAAGCAAACCCCGAATCTTTCCCCCTTGGTGGTTTATCCAAATTTAAATCCCCAAATAACCCCCAGCCCAAATCTAAAGTTGTAACATCCCAAAATAGAACAGTAAACTACTTATTACCTACCCGCCTCCTAAAGAAAATAGTGAAAGAGTTAGAATTATTGTCCATGTGTCTGTTGCAAGTCAACTGCTTTCAGGATAATTTAATGACACGGAAGTCTAAACAAAAACTTCAGCCACAGGGCTCTTAAACTGCACATTCATTTAGACTGAGTTCCAGAGGAGGCCGAAATGGAGGACTTATGTCCTGGTAGTATATCTCTCAATTTAGCTCAGAGCCCAGCTAAATGTGAACGGTCAATGAATGTGAGATGGCATGAATGACCGTCCTACGATAATCTTCATCAAATGTGTGAATGATTTATGTTACTTGGGGGTGTATCAAGAAGATATGTTCATGGATGAGACTCTAAGTATGGATACAGAGAAGCTATTTGTGTAGGTTGGGGAGCGATTGACATGAACACACTAAAAACTTCACTGCAGAGGGCTTTTGGTATTACCGCAGGCTTCCTTATTTTTCAGTAGCTCTTGAAATACAAACAAAGCAAAAGAGAAAATGACAGAGAAAGAAAAATCTTATTAAAAATGAAAAAGTGAGCTTAAAGACTAGGCTATAAAGCGGGGGTGCCAAGAGGCACAAGTGGCCACAGCTGCTCAGAATTACCAGGGCAGGGAAGCGGCTTCAGATCAGAACTGTTCCGCTGTTGTTCGGTTTGATTTTTACTAAAGCTCTGGCGGCCTCTATTGGTAAAATGGAGAAATGCAGCGTCTGCCGCAAAGTGCCCTTTTAAAATGTGCTTCGCAATTAAGACTGTTAAACTTCCTAAGACTGTTGAGTACTTCTTTCCTTTCTTATTGTTTCTCTTTTCCATTAAATGTCTTTACTTCTTCCATTAAATCTGATGTTACAACCCTAATTGCTGTTATTAAAGTCAGGAACCCTTTATTATCCCAGAAGTTAGGACAATTTCTGCATGCTTAGCATACTTGGATTTCAGTTTAGTTCTTCGGTAAAGAAAACCCTCCAAATTCATTAGGTCCTTCTTTAAAAGTGTAGTTTACATCAGAGCAAACTAGTCTGGCATTTAAATAAACGACAGCGCTGAGAAGTAACTGCCATAGTTTCAGTTTTCAAAATACACCCGATTCCAGGCAAACACCAATCCTTGGAATTCTGCCAATGTGCTAATTAAAGGGGAGAGGGAGCGTCAGTTCGAGTATTCGGAAAAGATAAATTGTCATTTGACTTAAAGAAGAAAGGGTGCCACTATTGTGTGAGCCGGACGATTTCAATGTGAGAGGAAAAAAGGCAAAAAAAAAGGGGGGGCATAAAAAGAATAAGAAAGGAAGGAAGCAGACTCACTCCAGCCACAAGAGAAAAGAAAAGGTTAAGGCCACTCCTTCTGCAACTAGGGAGAAGAGAAGGGGAGTTGCCACTGGAAGCTGCCTCCTCCTGGGTGGTGCGCGGAGTTCAGCACCTCGGAAAGCACTCCCTTCCTGCATAGGGGATTACGCATGCTCTTTGGGGCTCTCCGCAGAGACTCAGTGGGTGCGAATGTAACTCCTGTAACTCCTGTTAGTCACTGGGGGTTGACAATACCGGACAAACACAAAACACCAACGGAACTCCAGGCAGCGATGGCGTGAAATAACCTCCAGGCAGTCAGAGGGAGATACGGATGTTCACTGTCTCTGTTTTCCTTTAAAAGGAGAGAATCTCGTCCAGGCAACAGCAAAAGCGGACAAAGGTATTGGGTAGAGAAGCGGCCGGAGAACTGTGCTCCTGGGCAGGAGGATGTGTCTAAGTGACAACCGGGAAGAGGAGAGGTAAGACTCAGTCCTCACCAGGAGGAGCCTTGATCCCAGCCGCTTGCCTGGAACTGCCCTCCTCTGCTCTAAACTGGTTAAGAATCGAGGCTGAGCTCAGCCAAATCTTGAGCCCAAGGCGGTTCTGGGCGCGGACTCGGCTCAGCATCCAGTTTCCAGGCGCAGCTTCAGGGGCTTCTTAGACAGCTCCAGCATCCGTGCCCGCTTGGGTACCACACCCGGAGCGAGCGGTGCCTCTGGGATAGTTGGCCGGCAGAACATGACCCAGAGGCACCTGCGCATGCAGGTGGCTTCTGCAACTACCGCAGCCACCATGGGTAAGGCGGCTGCCGGTGATGAGCTCTCAGAATTCTTCAGTCTCATCCCAGACTTGCTGGAGGTTGCCAACGCGAGCAGCAACGCGTCGCTGCAGCTTCCGGACTTGTGGTGGGAACTGGGGTTGGAGTTGCCAGACGGTGCGGCGCCGGGGCATCCCCCTGGAAGCGGCGGGGCAGAGAGTGCAGACACTGAGGCCCGGGTACGGATCCTCATCAGCGCGGTTTACTGGGTGGTTTGCGCTCTGGGACTAGCCGGCAACCTGCTGGTTCTCTACCTGATGAAAAGCAAGCAGGCGTGGCGCAAATCTTCCATCAACCTCTTCGTCACTAACCTGGCCCTGACTGACTTTCAATTCGTGCTCACTTTGCCCTTCTGGGCGGTGGAGAACGCTCTAGACTTCAAGTGGCCCTTCGGCAAAGCCATGTGTAAGATCGTGTCCATGGTGACGTCCATGAACATGTACGCTAGCGTCTTCTTTCTCACTGCGATGAGCGTGGCGCGCTACCACTCTGTGGCCTCGGCTTTGAAGAGCCATCGGACCCGAGGGCATGGCCGTGGCGACTGCTGCGGACAGAGCTTAAGGAACAGCTGCTGTTTCTCAGCCAAGGTGTTGTGTGGGTTGATCTGGGCTTCTGCCGGGTTAGCCTCGCTGCCCAATGTCATTTTCTCTACCACCATCAGGGTGATGGGCGAGGAGCTGTGCCTCATGCACTTCCCGGACAAGCTGCTGGGCTGGGACAGGCAGTTCTGGCTGGGTTTGTACCACCTGCAGAAGGTGTTGCTGGGCTTCCTGCTGCCGCTGAGTATCATCAGTCTGTGTTACCTGTTGCTGGTGCGCTTCATCTCCGACCGCCGCGTAGTGGGGACGACGGATGGAGGGGGAGCAGCAACGGCTGGAGGGGGCCTGAGTGCAGCCAGCGCTCGGAGACGGTCCAAGGTCACCAAATCGGTGACCATCGTAGTCCTGTCCTTCTTCCTGTGTTGGCTGCCCAACCAGGCGCTCACCACCTGGAGCATCCTCATCAAGTTCAACGCGGTGCCCTTCAGCCAGGAGTACTTTCTGTGCCAGGTGTACGCGTTCCCAGTCAGCGTGTGCCTAGCCCACTCCAACAGCTGCCTCAACCCCATCCTCTACTGCTTAGTGCGCCGCGAGTTCCGAAAGGCGCTCAAGAACCTGCTGTGGCGTATTGCGTCGCCTTCGCTCACCAGCATGCGCCCCTTCACTGCCACCACCAAGCCAGAGCCGGAAGATCACGGGCTGCAGGCCCTGGCACCGCTTAACGCCTCTGCAGAACCTGACCTGCTCTACTATCCTCCCGGTGTGGTGGTCTACAGTGGGGGGCGCTACGACCTGCTGCCTAGCAGCTCAGCCTACTGAGACCTGCCAAGGCTCAAGAGGGCCTTCCAAGGAAGAGGAGACGGTGGAGAGCAGTTTAGGGACTGAAGAATCGAGATAGGTAGAAAAGGCTTGTGCACGCGCGCGCAGGGAAGAGCAATCTGTGAAAAGCCAGAGGCCTGTCTCTGCAGAAATCAGGTTAAGGGAGGAAAGATTGCAACCGGGTAGAGCCTGCAACCTCGGCTCTTGCTCCCCACTCACCCCTCCCTGTCCTTTACTCCAAGCTCCACTCCCCACCATGCCCTCGGAACACTCTGGAACACCCAGAAGCTGGGATTGGCACTGGGAAGCAGAGGGATTGGGTTGCATAGGAGTTGGGCTTAACCAAATGATGTCCAGACAGGGGATCATTTGGCCCAGAGACATTTGTGGAGAACTTTATGGGACCTCAAGCAAAATCCCACAGGGAAAGTGGCCCATAAAGCCTGTCTTAATGCACTTTGATCTGTGGGACTGGCCCAAGCAAAGATCTAACTTGCTGTGACTGTCTGGAAAAGAAAATGAGAACTAGAACCCTGGTATCCTTTATCATCCTGGACAGGGCTAAGGTGCACAAGCTGAGCCTGATCTCTCTGCTATGCCTCTGAGAGCACAGGAATGTCTGTGTCTAGGAATGTCACCAGGGAGTCTCTAGGAAGTGACATGGGGTGCAAGAAAGCACTGTGATTAGAAGGAATGAAATAGAGAAACCTTTCTATGATGCAGCCCCTGAAGGAAAGCGGGGACTAGGTAAGTGGGCGTGAAGTGTAGTGTCTCCACTGCAAGCCTGGGTACCCAGAATCTCTTGAGGACAGTATGAGTAACTGGGGCTTTGGTCTGTTGCTGCAGGTGAGGCAGCAAGCACCCTAAAAGCTCTCCTGAGAGAGAGGGTGCTTGAGCAGCCCGCCTTACTCTTGGGAATGGACTGACTGAGATGAGAAACTGGAGTAGCCGATAAAGGGATGTCTCAGTGATGTTTGGGGCTTAGAAGAACAAGAAGTGCTGTCCAGCTGTTTTCCAGAGGTTGGGGTTTGTTTTTCCAAGAGGGAGGGAGGATTCAAGTAAAATCTATCCTAAAGAGAAAGAAGAGGTGGTTCTCGGGAGCATCGCAGACTTGTTTGAGTGAAGCTATGCACTGCTCCTGTAACTGACAGGAGACGGCGGGACTCAGAATTTGGATGGCCTACCCTAACCAAGTTCCAGGTACTCCTGAGTGTTTTGCTCATTGCATATGAAGGACAGCTACACACTGTCTCTGAGGAGGGAGCAGACTCCTCATGACAGCTCAGTTCTAGTCACAGTCTAAGATCTTAAGATCTTCACAGAGTCCTTTCTTGAGACTGTTCTGAGAACTGAGGTCAAATATTAACCTACCCATCAGTCGAGAGGCTGCTCTTCTCTTTGGCTTGGCCTGGGGTTTAGAGGCTGCTAGAGCAGGCACCTCCCACTCTGGTGTGGTCACTTTAATGCAATGAAGAACCACTAGAAAAGCATGGCTGCTTAAATGGCCTCCTGAACTATAGGACTATTGGGTAATTTGGTCAAAATTGCACTGTTCTATGAGGGACTTTAAAGCTTGGGATATGGGATCTACACGCCTGCCATCAAAGCTGCACTCTGCAACTCAGTCTGCGCTCAGATACCTTCCCTCAAAAAGAACAAAATCAAAGCAGCTCCTGAGGTTTGGTTTCAGAGCAAGCACATCAGTCCTCCTTTGCTCTTTGGCATTATTGATACTGGTATTGACCGGCAACCGGGCTAGTGACAGTTGGAACGTGAGCCCCTAATGCTCTGTGTATGTCAATTTGACACAAACTAAAGTTGTGTGAAAGGGGGAAACTTCAACTGCCTCTGTCAGATCCAGCTGTAGGGTATATTTTTAATTAGCGATTGATGGGGGAGGGCCCAGCCCACTGTGGTTGATGGCATCCCTGGGCTGGTGGTCCTGGGTTCTATAAGAGAGCAGGCTGAACAAGCCATGGGGAGCAAGCCAGTAAGCAACACCCCTCCATGGCCTCTACATCAGCTCCCGCCTCCAGGTTCCTGCCCTGCTTGAGTTCCCATTCTGGCTTCCTTCAATGATGAACTACAATGCCAAATAAATCCCCTTCTCCCCAACTTGCTTTTTGGTCACAGTGTTTTGTTGCAGTAATAGAAACCCTAACTAATACATGCTCCAATACACAAAATAAATAAAAGGGCCAACATAAAAAGAAACAGACAATAGCATGTTCACATACAACATCAGTATTAGACTATTCCTGGGAGATTAAAGTCACTTGCTATTTCAGTTTTGACAATGACATTATTTGTGGATAGATCAGAGTTCTTAAAAAAAGTTACTGATGTGTGTGTGTTTCTGCTATGGGCATTACAAGAGAAGATGAGGCCAGGACTCCATGCAGATGTCTGTAAAAGGAGCCCCTCTGTCCAAATCCAAAACTGAGGGCTTCAGAGAACACCACAGGGGGGATCAAAGACTATGGATTCTGTCGGCTCAGAGACAGAACAACAGGAGGTGGCCGGGCAGCCCCTCTGTGTGCCTGTGGTCAGGGAATAAACCAGACACAGCCCAGAGTTCACAGTTAGGACAAACAGCCAGAGAGCAAAGCAAGACAATGCAGAAAACAATGATTTGGACATTCCAGTGAGGCTACAATAAAAGAAAGAGGTATGAGAATCCAAGAAGAAAAGACAGATTTTGCTCAAAATAATATTTGAGATGGGTCCAGGGAATATGGATGCAATGTTGACAAATGATGCTGATGGTGGAGTGGGGGGGAGGGGAAGCAGATAGATTGAGAAGCAGGAAGCAAACAGTGTACCTCCCCTTTATCCCTCAGGAGTTCCCTGGATTTCTAGTAAAAATGTTTACACCCCTACATTAATTTTATTTGTCTATGGTTCAGATGCTTTTTGCCAGAATGAATTTCATTTGCCCAAGAAAAGAAAAATGTGGGTTTCCAGAGGTGATTAAAGGCTTTTAAAAATTGCATTATGTTCACTTATTCAAACTTAATGGAATTGAGTTCAATGGGTAAAGTGTGTGTGTGTGTGTGTGTGTGTGTGTGAGAGAGAGAGAGAGAGAGAGAGAGAGAGAGAGAGAGAGAGAGAGAGAGACAGACAGACAGAGATAGAGACAAGACAGGGACACAGAGAGAGATTGCTCTAGGCCCTTACCCTAGCTCAGTACTCTATCAAATGTTGTAAAATCAACATTGTACATTGATATAGTAACATTTATTGCTTCTTGTGTTAACTTTTTTCATAAACAATGATCCATTGATATTTGGTCATTTGTAATAAAGGCCCTGTGACTGATCAGTGGTGTCTATGCTTGACTTCTTTTAAGTCCAAGTAGGATGGCCTTCAGATGAAGGACATATTCCCAGCTGGCCCATTCATTCATTCCCACGTCTTCAAAGACCAAAAAAGGTCCTTAAATTATGCTTAAGAATGACATGGAATTCTCCAGGTACCATAGAAACCTTATAGAGACGAGCATAAGTAGGAAGAGCAAGAGAGGTAACTTGACCTGCTCCTTTTGTCATGCTGGGAACTGGACCTCTTAGAAGCTGCTCATTACTGCCTCATGCTGTAGAGTCAAGAGCAGATGCTTTCCAGGGTTCCATTTCTAATCTGTCAAATTCTCAGTTCTCTAACATAGGTCATGGTGGTTGGGATAAAGTCTAGGGCAGTTGGGATGACTTTACATATGCCCCCTAAGAAGATAACTTCATCTGTGAATTAATGTACCAATAGAATGCAGGGAGACCTGATTGAGGGGCAGCAGATGAATGGCACCCATGTGAGGAAAAAGGAGAGCAAGGTAGCATGTAGATTGATAAGTGAAACAATAGTACACTCAGGTGGTCTAGGAACAAAGCCCAAATCTGGAAAAACCAGGGATCCAAAGAGTCCATTCTGTACGGGTCAGAATTTGGAGCTATACAGATGATACTTAACAAAGGCTGCAGGAAACCTAAGGAAAAGGGCTGGTGATGAGGCTTTGCCAGCAATGACCATGGCATTCATTAAGCATGGATCCCATGCCAGCCACCTGCCTGTGTTTGCTCTCAACAGGAAGCAGTAGAGACAAAGCCCTGGATTCAAAGTCCAGCTCTGCCATTATGAAATGTGTGGCTTCAGATGAACTCCCTAATGGTTTTTGGCCTCAGTTCTCTCATCTAAATGTGAAGACCAGCCGTAGCACCCATTGTCAATGGCTGTATCAACAAAGTCTAAACGTTTGCAATGATGGGAAGGAAGTCCTCCACAAGTGATATGTACCCACTGTCACAATGCTCTGAGAATGGAATTCATTACACCAAATGCATGCATGAGCATATGCTGTTAAGTATGTTGCCACTGAGTACCAAAGAAAGGATCAAAACTAGCCAGGCTCTAAAGTTCATGATTAGTGTTCCTATTAAATAATGTGGTCTCTCAGCATAGTATTGATACAATCTCTTCGGACTGCTAAAAATTCCCCACATGGGAGCCCACTGAGGGGTTTGGCTAGAGAAAAAGTGTTTAGTTGGGGGTGGGACGGAATATCATAGGAGGAACCCAGGAACTGCTTCTTGAAAGTGTCGATTCCAGAGGATAAAATGAAGGTACGGACTCAAGAAAAATATTTTTACCGCATCAATGAATCAAACGAGCACTCTTAAGTTGCACAGCTTTCAGAATGAGAATGAGACATTCAAAGCAGATTCGTTAAGAATGCCATACATGAACAGGAATTAATTATGAGCAAATTACATTTGAATAAATCAACACTATAAAACGATCAGCAATATTTTAAGCACTTTTAAATTTGATGAAATATGTGATTTCCCAATGATAGATGGACTACTTTCTTAAAAATTACATTACCAGCATCACAGGCAGGCTTGATTTGCTCCTCAGAAGTTATCAAGCCCTGAAATGCCTCTGGAGAAGGAGAAGCTGGCTTTCCTCTGCCTGCACCGAGGGGCGGATGATAAGGGAGATACAGTGGGGCAGACAATCCTTCCTCACTCCCCTTCTCCCACGTGTGCATGCACGGTGAGATTTCAAAATGGGGCATACAGTTCCCAAAGCCAGAGAGCCTGAGCAAAGACTGGTTTCTTGCCATGGCCTCATTTGTCTGAGGTTTGGGTCCATGTCTCTTTATAAACCTAATTGACATATCGAACGAAGAGGGCCACAAAGCAGCAGCCTATCAGTGCCACAGCAGAGGCTGTCATCACCACCACGATGACACTCCCAGCCATGTTGACCAGGAAGCCCAGGCCACCACCAACCAGGATCTGGGCTAGCTGCACCATGCAGGTGAGCGCAGCACAGTCCACACCTTTGCCTCTCCCACCGCTCTCAGGAGCTCCAGGGGCTTCCTGCTGCTTCTGCAAGAGAAACACAGGAAGAGCAATTGATCTACAAGGTACTGTCACACAGGGTCAGGGGTCAGCTTACTTTTTCTGGTAAATGGTAAATACCTTTGGGCTTCGTAGGATCTTACTTGTAACTGACTCTGATCTCACAAATCAAGAAAGATTTCACGTAAGAACAAATTGCACTCCAATACAACCTTATTAGATTCCACGCCAGTTTTATGCATCACAAAACAGCATCCTTATTTGAATTTATTTCAATCTTTTAAAAACTTAAAAGGGATTCTTATCTTATAAACTGTCTGAAAACAAACAGCAGGCTGCCTTGGACCGGCAGGCCAAGGTTTGCTAATTCCTAATTGAGGGACTCTAGGGAACTCCATTGATGCTGTCGTCCTTACATGCCAGGATGCCTTTTCCTCCAACTTTAATGAGCATATGGCTTAAACATTAATATGGTCAGGACTCTCTTTGTAGGAAGCAAATAAATACAATGTTGCAGAAACTCAACAAGGCATCAATTCAAATCTTTTTGTCTTCCTTGGTGTTAAAAAGGCAAGCAGTTTCAAAAGAATGCTAAATTACTTTTAAACATAGGAAGAGCGAGTTTCAACTCCCACCCCTCACAGCATGGTTATTTGGTTAATATGTTAACACCTGGTAGATATTTGATGTTTGGCCCCAATTGGTTTACATTGTCATTTGGTGTCTCTTACACGCAAGGCCTTGTGCAAGGCTGTTTTGCAGTTAGGACCTTATTTTGTTATTAGCATACTAGGGGCAGATGTTGCTGTCATTATCTCTAGCACACTAGGTGCAGATGTTGCTGTCATTATCTCCAGCTGTCATTTTTGGAGTCCTGTGAGGTATTAAGTAGGTACTATGCTGAGCACAGTATCTATATGTTCACGTTTACTTTCCCACCTGCTGTATGTGGTGAATGTTATTAATCTCTCTTGACTGATAAAGATACCTAGTGTCTGAATGATCATTCCCTCTACTCGAGTAAAATAAGCCTTGGTAGAGAAAAATGAATATTATCTTTTCAAGGAAAATGGGGAAATGGGAAAACACATTCATGTTTGCTTGACTTTCATTTATAAGTATTGTAAAGATCAACTTTAAGAACTTGAGCAAGAATGGTAACATAGCATGGTTGGGCTGGTGGTACAGACAAAAAAATTATTTTTTTTTTGAGGGAGAGACTTCACAAGAACACTTTTGTATAATGTGATTATTGAACCTTGTGAGACTACAACCTCTTGTAAAAGTGAACTCATTTTGAGTGCCACTTACTGACTAAGTGAAAAACACGGTCCGTGTCGCACAGCTTCAAAGGGGACAGAATTTCAGTCTAGTTTTCTGTGGCTCCAAAGCATGTTTGCTTTTTTTTTTTTTCCCTTTGCCTTGAGTTAGGTACAAAGAAAACTCCATTTCCCCCCCAATTCTTGTGGCTAGAGAAAAGCCAGTGTTCCTCAGGAATTGGTGAACCTGAATCCCCTCTGGCAGAATGGAAGAATGGATCTCTTTGGCGGCTATTGGCATAGCCAAATATTGGCATACCAAAATGCATGCTGGCCTCCAGGCTCCCTCAGTATCACAAGTGTATGTTACACATTTCAGAGTTCATGCTAACATGCTAGCTCTTCTCACCTCTCCCCTACCCTAAACTCCTCCAGCTCATGGACTTCCCTCCTGCCAGCTATTCATTCTCCTTATAACCCAGCTGCGCTCCCTCTTCCGGTTGCGCTCTCTCTCTCTCTCTCTCTCTCTCTCTGTCTCCACCTCCCTCTCCCCCTTTCTCTCCTCTCCCACGCTCTTCCTCTCTCTCTCTCTCTTTCCACTCTGCTCTTGCTTGTCTCATGGCCGTGTCCAGTCTGCTGGCCATGCTCCGTTTACTAATTTCTCCCTCTGCTCTGGACTCTTCCAGATGCCTCTGACTGTTCTCTCATGTCTACATTAAAAAAAAAAAAAAAAACATTCCCCTTAACCATATCATGGAACGGTCATGTTGTCAGTTTATACATTTTGGTGCCAGTAACTTTTTCCAAAAGGGGAGGCTTTTCTGGTGACTGTCTTTTAAACAGCAGCCCATCCCTACAACGCACTGCAGCTTTTACTAGGGGATAAGGACAGTCGCCATGCTTGCTCGGAAAGTCTTAACTCCTGGTGCAGCTCTGCCTGGCTGCACGCACCAAATCAAATGATGTAAATGAATGCTGAAATGATGTCATACTGACGTGTACTCAGTGTCACACTGACATGTGCTTGGTGCTTTTATGGTTTCAGGATGAGATGAACTCATGGTTCTCACTTTAGATTTTTCATCATTGCTCCATTTAAGGCAGCAAAAGTCAGTTTGCACAGAGAAACTGTGGTATGCTTTTCTTAGAAGAGCAGCAATTCTAGAACAGAACTACCCAGACATCTCCTTGTCAGGTCCAAAGGAAACTCTAATTTCCCAAGTTCATATGTCCAGAAATGGCAGTCTAGGCCCAACTCGAGCTGGACAATAATAGAAGGATTTCTGGTTGGATAAAAGCCAGCAATTCTCAGGAACTTGTGAAATGAGTTCCCATTCTGCCAAAAGGAATCATTTCCCTTGTCTCTGGCAGAAGGGACATATGGCTCTCCATTGACATGTACCTGTGGTTACTTACCTAAGCCCATGCCAGCCCCTGGGCTCCTACAGTCTTTATTCAAAAGTACCCCTTATACATTTCAAAGGCCCCATCCTGGCCCTACACAAACACACACCCACACCCACACACACACACACACACCCACACACACACCTGCCTCTATCCCAGTCCCCTAGGCCTGCTCAGCTCACAGGTCCCTCCTTCCAGCTGCCCTTCCACCCTCCCCGTTTTCACTCTGCTATTCTCTGCCTTTCTCCTACTCTCTGGTCTAAACTCTTCCAAATGCCTCTGGATATTTCCTCTCTCTTATCCACAATAAGAAACCCCTTAATGATGGAGCAACCATTTCAGTGGTTTCTTTACTACACTCTTTGAATACAAGCAGGAGGACTGCTTAAGGTCCTACGTTATAGTCTGAATTCCAAGCCATAGGTGGACAGCACCTCTCCAGGAAGCATGGTAAGAATCAAGTCACAGCTCCAACCCACAACCCCAAGAAATGCCAACATGCTCCTCTGCAGTGCTTGGAACAGGGAAGGCATCATTATGAGTATCTAGAAATGCTGATGTGAGCTGGGAAGGCCTGTAGGGTGGTTGCAGAAGGGTTTGGTCCCATTCCTTTGTCTCGGTCTGATTGTGGACTGGTTTCTCAGCATCACTAAGACTACCTTCTTTAACCAGATAATTGGGAGTCACTATCATTGTCCTAAAACTCAAAAGGTGCCCCAGGGTTCACAGCAAGGAGGAGGAGGGAAGAACTCACCTAGGCTGGTAGTCATATCTGCATGGTGATAATTGTTTATAAACTCTTCTGCCCAATTCCTCCCTTCCCCCACCCTTCAGGTAAATTTCCTTAGTCACCCACCTCCTTCTCCTCCTCACGGTGGTACTCGGCAATGAGGTTAAAGGGCACAGTGTACAACGTGCTGGACATCACACCAAACATAGAACAGAGGACCAGGGTAGAGTAGACATTTGGGAAGAGTCCGATGAATCCTGTTCCCAGGCCAAAGAGCAAATATCCCATGAAATAAAGGCCCTTTAATCCAATGTAGGAAACGAAAGCTTTCTGAAAGTCTGTAGAGAGAATAAAGGGGGAAAAAATTACAGCTGGCAGATACCTCAAAATACCTAATAATTTCAGATAATCCTTTCTTTTGAAGATGCATTTTTTAGATGACTTCCTTTGATACTGAGTCAGGAACAAAACACTTCCTTATCTGTGTGCAAGAAACAGCTGGATGTGGGGATCAGTTTTAAATCCTTTGCATAAAAGACAGCGTAAAATTGCCTTGCTGATTTTATTGTCCATAGAGGAGAACCAGGTACTTTTAGCAGCCAGCCAATTATCAAAAGAATGTAAAAAGAAGAGACAAAAACCAAACCTTGGTGATGGGACTCAGAGGATGAAAGATATAGAGGAAGAGTCTTGTTCATTCTGATGAGAGAAGTCTGGCCCAAGAGGACCCAATGGACAGTGTATGCTTAATCTGACTGCACCACCCAAAGTCAGGTTGCGGATATTAAAACAACCAGGTTTTGCAGAATGAGCCAAACCATTCTTAGTTTCTTAGCCCCAATCTGAAGGCAGTCTGCACAGGTAATAAAGATGTGAGGTTCTTTGCAGACATTTTCCCTGTCTTGTCAATCGTACAAAGGCTGTGAAGGGGTTCCCCATGGCTGGTTCCTTGACAGAGACAAGTTACTTAATTGCTCACCATCTCAGCTTTCTCATAAAAAAAAAAAAAAAGGAAGGAAGGAAGGAAGGAAGGAAGGAAGGAAGGAAGGAAGGAAGGAAGGAAAATGCAGTTCTTTGTAGTGGAGGTTGTTAGTCAGAATCAAATGAGGTGAAATCTATAAAATATCACCCAGGCCACTAAAGGACACATAAAAGATATGCAGTTAATGTGGCTATTGCATTTTACCAACTGCAGGGTGGGCTGAAGATAGCTGACTATGGACTTGGTTCCCCTGTCAGCATACACTTTGCACATACAACTATAACAACTATAGAGGCAGAGTTATCACTCCTCTACTTTACTCTATTGGACCACTCTTGCGGGTCACAAGAATATATTATAGACATTCAGCTGTGTGTTAAAGTTATACTTTGACCAACCAAGGGTCTGTTAAATGGGAAGCCATTTATCATGGAATATTTGGTGTTATACAGGTATAATATTCAGCTGCACCTTGCTATGAATTTCTTGTAGGCCTGTATACTACTAGACCATTTGGCAAACAGTTCAGCTTCTCAGACCTGCGGAACCTCTAGGTAACTAATTCCCACCCCACCCCAGCCTAGGAGACAAGTAGGCTGTAGATGCATAACTGTTTCTTGTGCAAATGAAGCTCAGACCATTCCCTTACTTCAGGCCCGGGCATGGCAGAGAGATTGACTGAGAACAAAGGAGGTTTTTGCATAACCAGGTGCAGTAAGGACTGGAACAGAATTCCAGAGGCAGACACAGAACTGCATGGCCAGAGAAAAGAGAGGAAGACAGAGATTCTGTAGAGGGTAAGGCAGATCTCTTGTAGAGTTTATCAGGGCCAGGGATAAGGAGCTAGGAGGGATAGATGGAGGACGAAGGAACAGAGGACGAAGATGAGACCAAAAGCATAAGGGCTTAGTTATTACCAGGGCTATGAGGGGACAGAAAAAGTAGTACAAAGAGGAACTGAGACTCAGGGCGGAACTGAAGCTGTGTAGATAGAGTTTTGTCATAAAGAAATAAAGTAAACAGACAAAAGAGTGCAGTGTATGTAGATTCCTTTCCCTCAGATACCCCACGCCTGATGTAGTATTTTCCCCAGGATTCTGGGAGGAATTTTCTCAGGGCTGAAACTTGGGAACATTCCGTAAGACCACATCAGCTAGATGGTTGAGATGTGCCTATTAAGAATGAAATGTTGGGGGCTGGAGAGATGGCTCAGAGGTTAAGAACACTGCTTGTTCTTCCAAAGGTCCTGAGTTCAATTCCCAGCAACCACATGGTGGCTCACAACCATCTGTAATGAGATCTGGTGCCCTCTTCTGGCCTGCAGGGATATGTGCAGACAGAACACTGTATACATAATAAATAAATAAATCTTTTAAAAAAAAAAGATGTAACATGAACCATTTTAAAAAAAAAAAGAATGAAATGTTGACTAGCTACTGGAATTATTATTGGACTTATACTTCATGGACAAGAAACAAAATCAGTATTATATTTGAATCAATTACAAAACAAAACACTGTCTCGGGTCACTGGAGGGAAGACAAGCTGTAGAAATGACAAGCAGACAACATTACTTCCTCTATCAAATGTATTCCATGTCTGGAGTGCCACCGTTGCTAAGGCTTGAGAATGGAAGCACCGCAAAGCTAGGTCAATTTCACAATGATCCTTGACAAGCCTGTTTGGATTATTATGAATGATTTATATTCATGTAGAAAATTTAGTCTAAGGTGTCTCAGTGCTCAAAAGATATCATCAATGCATAGGTCTTTTCTAGCTGTGTCAGCAAGCCAAAGAGAGGCAAAGAAAGATATAGAGATATTTGAAAACATCTATAACAACAGTGTAAAGGTCTGGTTTAAAGGTCTGGTTCATGAAGAGAAGCCAATACATCTCAGGGACAAAATTTCCTTGCCTCTGCTGCCTGTGATACCCATGGTTGGCCACATCCTCAACAGTACTGTCTTTATGGTAGGAAGAAATTATTGAGTTGAATATTAGGCATGAATACTAGTATAGGGTAGGAAGATCAGCTATAACTCAGGGCTCAGTTACTGTAGTAACTGCTAGAAGGCTGTTTCTTGGCTGTGCAGATGGAGATGAAAACAAGTTTGGTTCTCTATGATCATTCTCCACCCAGGCATGCAGGTTGCCCTGTGGAGCTCTATGTAGCTGGAGATGCTGAATCTTCACCTGATGTGATGAATTGAGAACAGGGAGCAACAACAGGCTCTGAGGTGAAGAAAATGATAGCTTAAGCCAAAGGTGGGTTGAGAAGCAGGAGGAAAACTTGAATAATATCACAAGGGAAGTACAATTTAAGGTAGCTAGAGGAGGAATTTAGGCATCATCTACAATTTCGCTGAATCATCTATGAAATCTACAAAACAGCTCTGAAATCACTAGCGGTCTTGCTCCAGCAGAGCATGGAGCTGCTGGAATTCACGTCTCGTCTGTCCAATATCTCACCATCTTACTCACAAAATTCCCTTTTATTTTCTAAAAAACATTTCCCAGAAATCCACTGAATACAAGCACAGTTCAAGGGAAATGAAAAATTGACCATGAGAAATGATACTTTCATATGATCATTTCTGAAAGAATAGTTTTTCCTGCTTTCCTAAACATGATCAAGACTCAAATATTTTAAAGAGAAGCAAATAGATTTTGAAGTATAAGATCTGGGTCCCCCTGCTAGCCTTTTGAAGACTCTCTTAGGTAAAGAATACTTACAGGAATAAAGTGAAGAAAACAGAGAGTTGATACACAAGCCCCAACATCCAACCTCAACTCCTCTTTCGTAGATAAGAAACTCCGTGGAATTGTGTGCACCGTAGGGATCCCCGTGGTAGACGATCTGCAAGAGAGGTTCCAGTGGTTGAATAACTAGTGCAGTGTGGTAGGCAGCTCTTCTCATGCTTCTCAACCCCTGGGGGAAGGGGCCCTTCCTAGAGCATAGAGTTCAATCAGACATCGCCAGGTCACTCCATTCATCAATTATGCCTCCTTCAAGGACCTTTATGAAGTATATCTATCTGTGCATCAAATATAAATAACACTTCTCTGGGGTGATCTTTAATGGTCCTTCCTCTCATCCTAATACCTAGCCCCATCTGACTTAGTTCCATTCTCTAGTACAGCTACCAGGCTTCCAACTCACCTCTGCCCACACCATTCCTATTCCCACTTAGAATTCTTTCTTTCCCTGTTTTATCTCTGAAACCCTGAGTCAACCTTCAAGGCCAGGATCACGCCACACACCTCTTTTACAAATCTTCACATGAGCTCTGAAGAGCATATCTACTCTTGTCTGTCATATTGGATCACATAGTGGTAGATTTTAGAGTATTTAGTTTTACAGGATGTAGCAGCCTGCTTCTAGAACATATCTATAAACCAGTTCCCTGAAGGTACTCTTTGTTATACCTATTCCAGAGGCCAGACAGAAGATGCTCCCAATGAGTGTGAGCATAATGCGTTCATTACCTGTCCCATGAAATCTGTGAAGAAGAGCATGTTTGACAGGAAGGCAGTCCATCCAATGAGGTGGCTGATGCAAAGGCAGCGATAATGGGAAGGCATGTTCACTAATGCCCTCAGAAGTGACTTCATCGACATTGCCCTCTGACTCTGGAAAAAAGCATGGATCTTCAGTGTAGGTGCCCAACCAGCGGCAGGAGTCAAAGCAACAGCCATCTCTGTCACTTGTCTATCACATGACATCACATGTAGGCTTCCACGGGACAAACTTATTGATAATGTGCTGTTAAAAATGAATGACTACTTAGCAGTTCCAGGCCCATAAATAACTTTTGTAACCTAAGGGTGGAGAGTTTTGGAGTGGAACTATACTCAGTTCAAGATGTAAGAGACAACTAACACTGTCTTTAAATGGTATTCTGCAGGAAGACAAAGCCCACGAATGTAAACAATCCTGTAGGTAATTATTGTTCTTAGAGTATAGTAGGCTAATTCAAGATGGAGTTCAAGATCTCTTGTCTTGATGGTACCCACAAATATGTTTTGTTACATGTAAAAACGGATCGGAAAAATACAATTAAGGTTACTAGCTAGTGGACCTTGAGGGAATTAACAGGATGGTTACCTGGTTAATACTAGTTGAATCACACAAGCCCTTAGGAAGCAGAGGGTTTTTTTTCCAGCTGGGAATAGAAGCAGAATTCAGAGCAATTGAAGCATTAGGGTTGAAAACAGAAAAAGCCACATGGAAAGGAGCTGGAAGTAGTCCTTCAAAGCTTAGGGCAGCTCCTGGCCAATAATCCACAAGAAAACAGGGACCTTACTCTTACACCTCAAGGAAGTGGATTCTGCCAATGACCTGAATGAGCCTGAAGATAGGTTTTATCCAGTTGAACCTGGATGAGAACACAGCACTATTGACATCATGATTGCAGGGATGTAGGACCCTGAGCAGAGAACCAATGGAGCCCACCAACACTTCTGACCTTCTAAACTGTGAGATCATTGATGGCTGTTGTTTTAAGCTGCTACATCTGTAGTGGTGTTTAAGGAAACTAACACAGAGAGCTGGTCGGCTCCCTGCCCTTGGCTAGATAGGTCCCTGCTCTTAGGTCACTGCTCCAACTCTTGCCAATGATGGGTATATGTAAGTGAGCTTTGTGTTGAGTTAAAATGGGAACAGTGTAAACACACACATATAAAAGATGAATACTCATGCCCCAGATTCCTTACTTTAGATTTATGCTTTAACAGCAGGGGCTGTAATTATTATTACTATTATTATTTAGTTTCAGTAAGCTTGAGGGAGTTAGAATTGACACAACTGAGTAGAGTTATCAGACGGTCTCCTGAGATTGTCTATTTTCATTATAGTAACATACTGTTTTATAACTCCTTTTATCATCTCTTGCCATATAGTACTTTATTATGGAATATGCTTCTTTACATAATTGTAAATGTGAGGAAAGAATACATTTATGATGAGATAACCCCTCACTCTGTTATATCAAATGTTACTTTCCTGGTATTTTTACTGCATGATATCTTCTGCATGTGAGACTTCTTCCTTGTCTTTGCTCTGTTTTATAACCCTCCCCCCCTTTTTTAAGTTACTTTTTATTTTATGTGCATTGGTGTTCTGCCTGCATGTATGTCTATGTGAGGGTGTGTCAAATTCCCTAGAACTGGAGTTATAGACAGTTGTGAGATGCTATGTGGGTGCTGGGAACTGAACCTGGGTCCTCTGGGAGAGTAGGTAGTGCTGAGTCATCTCTCCAGCCCCCTGTTTTATAGCTCTTAAACTTATCTGATACTTTTTTTTAAATTTCTTTATTGAAGATATTAGATTTAATAATTTCAGGTTCATCATACATTTGATACTTTCAATTTTCATCATCCTTGTTTCCATTTTGTGTTTTGAGACAGGATCTCATGAGGCTCAGGCTGGCCTTGAATTTGCCATGTCCCTGAGGGTGAGAGAATGACCTTAAACTCCTGGTCAGCTTAACTTCACCTCCTAAATTCTGGGATTACCAACATGCACCATCACACCCAGCTAACTTAATTCATCTTGCAGTATTTAACCCACTGATAGTGACTATACTAATCTTATACTTAATTAGTATCAAAAAAAGCACTCTCTTGTATTTAGGAAAAATAACAGTACTCTATATGCAGAATGTAATACCTAAAATAAAAGGTTACTGTAACAAATGTGTAGAATTACTTGTTTTTATTCATAGGGAAGGTAGACGTTGTCTAGGGAATGACCGCTGATTTTCATGCTTTAAACTAAGCACTTTCTCTTCATTTTGTCTCTCCTTTCCCCCAAAACATACAACCGGGAAAATCACTCTGGCAAGCATGCATTCTGCCTCACTCCAAATATTAATGTATCTTTCTGCCTTCCACATAATTTTCAGCCTGCTCCATTGTTAACCTAATTTCTCCTTCCTTCCAAAAATAAATGTGAACCTTCAAATGGAGCTTAGCATTTCTGTAAAAGCTGGAAATATAAATATTCAATATTTTAACACAGAATGAAAAATCTAGCTGGCATCTTACCCCTGACTCATCGATTCCCTGAGAAAAGCCCTTTCAATGGCTCTGGACCCCCGGGGTCATTGCACAGACTCTACACCATCATCAGCCAGTGACTGGAGAGTGATGGATTAGCAAGTGAACAAGATTCAGAGTCCTCAGGAGGAAGACACACAAAAATAGTCTCTGATGGGGAAAACAAAAATGTTGAGAAGACAAACTATTTTGGCATGCAGGGATGGGAGACCGATTTTTATGGGATGCTACTGCTGATGTACATTTATAAAGTTTATCTTTTGGTAAATTGATCTGTTTATCACCAATGCCCTTCAACATCTTTTTAAATTTATTTTGTGGAGCTGGGGACCAACTCCAGGGCCCTGCACAAGCTAGATACATGCTCCACCAGTAAGTCCCACCCTTGGCTCTCATTTTATGGATTTGACTGAAAGTCTGTTATCTAAGAGTGGCCAATGTGGAATTTTTACCACTTTCCTTCCTCCGTACACACTGAGGGGATTTTTGGGGTTTTTATTATTATTATTATTATTATTATTATTATTATTATTATTATTATTATTATTATTTTGTTTTAACTCTGTGGCTTTGCTGTTCCTCCTTTCTCTACCAGGAGCATTCTTCCCAAATCTCCACTTCAAATCCTGACCATCATTCAAAGCAAGCACCACTCTAGGAAGATTTTATTTTTTCACCCATGAAGCCTTGCTCTTTTCACTTAAGAACAGTCTCTGCCTTTTGCAAAATCAATTGTACTTGCTATGAGAATCATGACCATCTTAGCGATGTACCATTTTGTTCTGCTCGACCATCTGTCTGAGCCTGGGTCCGCCTTGCCGGGACGGGACCCCGGCCCACGTGACCCCGCGAGGCCAGCCCACGCACGCGCAGTCTCGATGTGCCATTTTGCTCTCGGGTTGGTGAACACATGGATGAGTGACAGTCTAAGTGCTGTCTCTCTGTAGATTTACCACACATTCTTGACAATGGCTAAGCAAGATGTGAGATTCTAGTGCCAGCCTCTTCCCCTAAGACTTGGGACTTTCCTGGGGCCAGTCTAGCTGAAAAAAACAACCTAAGAACTGCAGCACATGTGAGAAGCATCCTGATCTGCCCACGTCTCTTCCCTGTCACAGGTGTTTGACTTTTATCTTGATAGGAAGAGGTCACTTCCCACTTTTTCTTCCCTTTGTCTTTCATGTGGCATTATCCCTGAGAATCTCTTGAATATGTCATTCTACCCAAACACCTGCTATTTAGAAAATCTTAATGGATACATTGCTTTTATAGCATTTTCCACTTGGTGCCACATTGTGATGGTATAAATGGCTCGTGCTCATTTATAATTTCCCAGGCATGGGGACTGGTTTATAAATTCCTTAGCACGGGGTCTGGACATTAGTCAGTGGAATAGTCTCTGAATACAGTGCTGTGCGCATACTCAGTATCCAAAGCAATTTGTTAAATGAATAATAATTATAAACAATATGCTTATATCCTTAATAAGTCTAAGAAACACCTTTCTATCTGGCAAATAGGCTAAACCAACAGGAGATCTGACCTCAAGGAGAGCTGTGACTCATTGGGCTGTTTATATGTCTTTGTGCTTAGAGCACTCAGCATTCTCACGGATTCATTAGAACAATGCCTAAAGGTACCACCTTACTATCCAGTGGGAACCATCCTGAGTGACTTACATAGAATTACCCCATGTGAACTGCACAATACTTTTGCTGGTAGATAGATTTACTTTTCCATTTTACAGAAATGGAAATGTCCAAGGTCATACATCTAAAAAGGCAGTAGTGCCAGAAGCTGACACATGCTCTAAATCTTTAGGCCATTCTAAAGCCACCCTGTCAGTTATTTGTCAATGAATAATGCAGGTCAGCCAAGTACAAGATTTCGATGTCTGTGCTAATGAGTGGAGCTATTGTACTATAGCCCCAAAAAATGCATATCTAAGGGCAGCTGGTGGAATAATGCGGTTACTGCATCAATGTTGTCCAATTTGTCTTTTTATAACGATGGAGAAGTTCTACACTTGCTTGCCTTGGTCCCATGTGGCTTTGAGCTTTCAAAATATGGCTAATGCAACTAATGAAATGAAGACTTAATTCCATTTCATTTTAATTAATTGTCATTTAAGTAGTTGGGTGGGGTTAGTGGCTTCTATATTGGTCAACACGATTCTAATCTCTTCTCTGATCTGACCATTTCTTCTGAATCTTGATCCATTTCTCTGCTATGCAGTTGAGGATATTTTTTTTGTTATTGGTGTTGGGGTTTTTGTTGTTGTTGTTTAAGTTGAAACTAATGAACATTTTGCCCAACCAAGTCATGTTATGCAAATTTTGTTTGTCTAATCCAGTCATCAACTCAACAACATTGTCATTTGGAGGAGCAAAGCTATAGATTGTGATTTTTATATAAGAGGCTGTTATCTGTGGCCAGGGTGTGGCTGGAGAGCTCGCATATGTTCTAACCTCTTACAGTTGGCATCACCTGCCCCAGTTTGATGCTTTGAAAGGAGTAAGAGGCAAGAGAACCACTGGGGTACAAAATTCTCATTCCAAAGGCTAATGGCTAATTGAGGTTTTGAAGATTCAAATATACTTCACAAAACTCTTCACATCAGACAAGCAAACCAAACAATCTTTCACAAAGAAGAAAGTGAAGAACGTCTTCCCCCATGCTGAGATAAAGAAAAAAGACTTTGCATCTTTACCTGTTCCGTGGCCTTTTTGTTTTTCCCTCCCTGCATTACCAGCTCTGGGTCTGCACCATCGTGTTTAACTTTCTCAATAGAGCCATACTCGTGCATCCCATCTGCCAACAGTGACGAGCCCTGAGAGACCTGCTGTGAGGGAGAGTCTTGTGCACTGTCTCTGAGTGGGGCTTCGGGGATACTGCACAGATGGATGACAAAGCACAAAGTGAGCACCAGGGCCGAGAAGAAGAACATGACCTGGAACTCGGTGCCCAGCAGCCTTCCCACTTCCAGATGCACCCAGTCTATGGCACCCAAAAGGTAGCCGAGGGCACCGCCAAAACCTAGAAAACAAAGGGGAAAGAGAGAGAGATGAGTTGGCATTGTCTGGTGATTATGTTTGTTTCCCACCATGCACAGGCCTTCATCTTTTGTGGAAAAACTCCCTGGGGAGACCAGAGACAGCCTGGTAATTATGAAGAGAAAATACAGCAAGAGGCTAAGATAGTTGGGGGGGGGCAGTGTGGGTTTAAGTCCCAGCTCTGGTATTTACTTGCTGTAACCTTTGTCTTGCTCACCTATTATGCAGTAATAACTGAAGAGTAACCTATCAGTAAGGTCACCAGACACACAGCAGGTACTTAATAAATTACCACCATAGGAGATACTGTGGCCTTCCCAAACTGTATTCTCTATACTACTTTAAAAAAAAAAAACCAACAACTCTTCTACAGATTCAATGCAATCCTCATCAAAATCCCAACACAATTCTTCACAGACTTCGAAAGACCAATACTCAGCTTCATATGGAAAAACAGAAAGCCTAGGCTATCTAAAACAATCCTTTAAAATAAAGCAACTTCTGAAGGCATCACCATCCCTGACTTCAAGCTCTACTATAGAGCTACAGTAATAAAAACAGCTTGGTATTGGCATAAAAACTGACATATGGATCAATGGAATCAAATTGAAGACCCTGACATTAATCCACACACCTATGAACACCTGATTTTTGACAAAGAAGCCAAAAGCGTACAATGGAAAAAAGAAAACATTTTCAACAAATGGTGCTGGCATAACTGGATGTCAACATGCAGAATATTGCAAACAGATCCTTATCTATCACCATGCACAAAACTCAAATCCAAGTGGATCAAAGACCTAAACATAAATCCAGCTACACTGAACCTGATAGAGGAGAAAGTAGGAAGTAGCCTTGAATGCACTGGCACAGGAGACCACTTCCTAAATATAACACCAGTAGCACAGACACTGAGAGCAACAATTAATAAATGGGACCTCTTGAAACTGAGAAGCTTCTGTGAGGCAAAGGACACAGTAAATAAGAGAAAATGAGAGCCTACAGAATGGGAAAAGATTTTCACCAACCCCATATCTGACAAAAGGCTGATCTCCAAAATATATAAAGAAACTAGACATCAAAATACCAAACAAACCAGTTTAAAAAAATGGGCTACAGGGCTAAGCAGAGAATTCTCAACAGAAGAATCTCAAATGGCCGAAAGACATTAAAGGAATTGCTCCACATCCTTAGTCATAGGGAAATGTAATCAAAACAACTCTGAGATACCATCTTACACCTGTTAGAATAACTAAGATCAAAAACACTGATGTTGGAGAGGATGCAGAACAAGAGGAACACTCTTCCACTGTTGGTAGGAGTACAAATTTGTACAGCCACTTTGGAAATCAGTATAGTGGTTTCTCAAAAAATTGGGAATCAATCTACCTCAAGACCCAATGATACCACTCTTGGGCATATACCCAAGGAATGCTCAATCATACCAAAAGTCACTTGCTCAACTATGTTCATAGCAGCATTATTCATATTAGCCAGAATGTGGGAAAAACCTAGATGCCCTTCAACTGAAGAATGGATAAAGAAAATGTGGTACATTTACACAATGGAGTATTACTCAGCAGAAAAAAAATTACATCATGAAATTTGCAGACAAATGGATGGAACTAGAAAATATCATTCTGAGTGAGGGAACCCAGACTCAGAAGGACAAACATGATATGTACTCACTCATAAGTAGATACTAGAGGTAAAGCAAAGGATAATAAGACTACAACCCACAGCTCCAGAAAAGCTAGGAAACAAGGAAGACCCTAAGAGGAATGTATGGATCACCTTGGCATGGGGAAGCAGAGGAAATCTCCATGAGTAAACTGGGGATGGGGGGGGCAATAGAAGGGAAGGGATGTGGTATGAGAACATGAGGGAATGGAATGGTCAAGCTGGGGGACGGACGGAATGGGAGAGCAATGAAAGAGGTATCTTGATAGAGGGGGACATTATGGGGTAAGGGAGAAACCTGGATGGTAGGGAAATTCCCTAGGTACCCACAAGGACGACCCCAGATTAGACTACCAGCAATAGTCCTACCCTGGTAATCAGACTGGTGAATACTCTGTCATCATAAAGCCTTCATCCAGTAACTGATGGAAGCAGATACAGAGATCCGCAACCAAGCACCAGGCCCAGCTCCGAGAGTTCAGTTAAAGAGAGGGAAGAGGGATTATATGAGCAAGGGGGGCGGGGGGTCAAGATCATGATGGAGAAATCTACAGAGACAACCGAACCAAGCTCGTAAGAACTCACAAATTTTAGAATGACAGCTGTGGAACCTGCATGGGACCGGACTAGACCCTCTGTATACGGGACACAGTCGTGTAGCTGGGTCTGTTTGAGGGGCCCCTGGCAGTGGGATCAGGATCTATCCCTGGTGCATGAGCTGGCTTTCTGGAGCCCATTACCTATGGTCGAATACCTTGCTTACCCTTGATGCAGAGGGGAGGAGCTTTTATTTGTCGAGTGAGGTCTCCATCCCAGATAAATCAATATCCTTACCAACCACAGCGTCTAGAAGGAAAGATAACTCAAAGAGTTCCGATCTCTGATGATGGGAGACAGCTCCATTGACAAAGTACTTGTCCCACGAGCATGAGAATTGGAGTTCAGTGGGAAGGCAGACACTACGGTACTTGCATCTGCTAAGGGGCCCTGAGAAGGGAAAGGGGAAACAACCACACGTGGAAGGAGTGAAGCATGTGGAAAGGCCTTGTTATAGAACAACCTGCTTCAACCTGGTGCAGTTTCCAAGGCCGGAAGGCCCCCAAAGCTGTTGCTAGTGGATTCAATAGAATGTGTGCAGGAGTCGCAGAGCATTCACAGTGGTTGTGGTAGCCAACCACTTCGGCAGTGATGGCCCAGCTTCTTGGCAGACTTTCTTGGGGTTGGAGGGTGGGAGGTGAGAAAGAGCTCTCCCTCCTCTCAGGGGGGCTTGGGAAATCGGGACTAGAAGGGGCCCCTATAAGGCAGTAAAACTTCCATGAAGGAATGGCTATGCAGTGAATCTACACAGATGATGAATTTGTTGTGTGCCCAACTCTGTTCTACTTGTCACACAATGTGGTGGTATTGTGTTCCCCGAAATATTGTGCATGCTAATAAACTTTTATCTGGGGTCACAGACAGAACAGCCACAATATTAAACATAAAGGATAGGCAGTGGTAGCACACGGCTTTAATCTTAGCATTCCAGAGCAGAAGTCCATCTGTTCAAGGATACAGCCAAGCATGGTGACTCACGCCTTTAATCCCAGAAAGTGAGCCTTTAATCCCAGGGAGTGATGGTAGAAGGCAGAAAGATATATAAAGATACCAGAAACTGGAAGCATTTGGCTGGTTAAGCTTTTAGGTTTTGAGCAACACAGTTCAGCTGAGAGCCATTCGGATATGAGGACACAGAGGCTTCCAGTCTGAGGAAACAAGATCAGCTGAGAAGTTGGCCAGGTGAGGTTAGCTGTGGTTTGTTCTGTCTCTCTGATCTTCCAGAGATCACCCCAATACCTGGCTCCAGGTTTGATTTTATTAGTAAGAACTTTTAAGACTCCTGCTACAACACACAGACACTGTCAGTCCTCAAGATATTACTTTGAGGAAATATGCTAGTGATTTGCAGTTGCTACAACCTATGGAGTTGCCACTGGCAATGCATTAGTAAATTATGAACCACTGTTCATGGGGAAAATTCTGGGTGGAGTTCCTGGGAGCCTCCCTCTTATCACATTTTTGGTTCTGTTTAAAGATACTTTTACTATAGTCCATTTAAACCACAACCTCCTTGGGCTTAGAAACATTAGACAACGTTCCATCGATACACTCAAGGCCACTGTAGTTTCCTTTGGGGTGAGATCTCTAGCCTTGCAATGGTGATCCTCCTGCCTCTGCCTCGTCAGTGCTGGAATGATAGTCCTGAAGTACCATGCTTAGTTACTCTGGGTCATTTTAGACAACAAATTCTCCAACACAGGGCAAAAAATATGAAGTGCATGCATAAAGATATGCCTTTAAAAGATTTATATTTACAGAACATGAGCATCAAAACAAGAAGACAGAATGTCTCCTTGTTTAAAAACACCTTTCTTACTATATTCTATCTATTATCCCAGGAACTCAAAAGGCAATGTGCAAATTAGCTGACTCAAATATTCTTCCATTCTATAAATGTCCTCAATGCAAATACTGGCTTTGGTATCACCTATAAAATTCTGGAGTGGACAAACTTGTGTATATGGACTCCAACAATAATAAGCATCTCGACTCTATTTTATCTTTCTGTTAGGATGCAAGGAAGCTCAGGTGTAAAGAGTTTGCAGCTCAGAGCTTATCCTCTGCCATCACCGAGTGTGAGTAAGAAGAGTGGATGGCCTGGAGGAATGTGAGAATCTGAGGTCTGAAGGAGCCTTGTAAGTGGATGAGAGCTGATTCAGTGCTGAGTTCAACCTGACCACTATGATGTGGTAGGACAGAGAGCACCCAGTAAATGCCAGCCTGGGCAGATGTCAATCAACCTATAGACTTTCCCTTCCAAATCTTTGCTTTCTACACCACCAATGCTTGGATGCAACCCCTGAGAAAAGAAATGGAAACAATCCCAATCTGATTGAGGCCAAGTTCTGCCTGTCTTGTGGCAAGGCCCTTAATATAGAAGCAACTAAATGGTTTGCCTTTTTTCGGATTCACATTCATTTTAGACATAACATTTCATCCAGTGTTACCCTTCGCTGTTACCTATACTGCATGCTAGAAAATTTTCAGTAAACCATTGTCAAAATCATATTGTTCTTACTCAACCAAATAAATGCCAGTAATATGCAAAGTGCATTTGCCCAAGATTGCATATACCCTGAGGCCACAAGTTTTGTTCCAGCTGGAAGTTTCTAATTTGTGCTAACATGCCTAATCCAATAATGGTTCATGCAAAAACATCAACTGTAATTATCTCATCATTTTTCTAGAAACGAGTTTCTCAAGTTTGGCACAGAAAATGGCTCACTAACCTAGTTCAGAAACTCCTCATTTTCTGACAGGACTCATAAAATCTGGCTCCTTTTTCTTTTCTTGACTAAGGATTAGAAATGAATGTGTTTTCAGCTCATTAACTTATCTGGTTCTTGAGTGATTTGTGAATGCCTACAGTTAATTTTTCAAGTCTACAGAACTAATATTTATAACTCTTATGTGATATTGCATCAAGGTGAAATCCTTTGTAAAATGCTCTAGCACCGCCTAGTGTTGACCCAGAAGAATGGCGAACTGGTACTGGAGATAACATGCTGAGGGGAAAACCCTTTTAATCCACACAGCAAATCTCAGCCCAGTTCTCTCTTGCTCCAGCAGCTGCCATGGTGAATGTTGCAAAGCCAAGTAGTTTCACAGGTGCACCTGGACCTCACGTTACCTCAGGGAACCAAACATCTCCTGAAACTAACTTGGGTTAGTGGAGGTGAATCTTCCATCCCTCATCTCCCCAAATGAAGAGCTCTGAGATGCCCTTTACAAGGCTCCCTGAGGACCATGAGGAGATGAAAGGTGGACGCCAACTCCATAATGTCTGGGTGGCACATTTGATAACATTTCCTTCCTTCTCCATGCAATTAATTCCCAAATAAACTGTATGTCCATATTCCTGGGGCTCAACTTTTACAGGAATCCAAACTAAGACAGCCGCTACATCTTCAGTTAGGTGTTGGCTCGTTGGATTTTACCCCTCCTCTACACCCAGCCAGGTGGCCTTGGGTCAGTCACTTTACCTCCCAGCATCACAACTTAACTATTGTGAAAACTGAGGATGTTAAATTAGAATATTCACCACAACAATAGTGTCTGAGGCCCTCTCATATTCTTTTTTTTTTTTAATTGTTTATTCAGAGCTGAGGACTGAACCCAGGGCCTTGTGCTTGCTAGGCAAGCACTCTACCACTGAGCTAAATCCCCAACCCAGCCCTCCCATATTCTATGCACCATTGAAAGCTCTGATCATAGGACAATGAAAAGAAAAGACAATTCCCGCCAGCTGGGGGTGAAGAAGCAGACAAAGAGACCACAAATGAATGAATGAATAACATGAGCTCATGTGTGAGCACCGGATCTGCGATCAGAACAAGGAGGCAAAGGAGGCTTTTGGTATCAGGGACACTGTGCTAAGTGATGAAAGCTCTCCCAGGGACATTTTGTCAAGTGACAAAGCCAAGCATGGAAAAGTATATATATAGCGAGTGGAAGCAAAAAGAAATTGAGCACATAGAAATAGAGCATAGAATAGTAGTCAGCAGAGGATGGGGGGACAGAGGGAAGCTTGATAGGCAGCATCTTTCTACAGTTAGATAAAAAGATAAATAGTCTATAGCACAGCCAGGTACCGACATTCTACAGTGATTTGTTGCATAGCTCAATGTAAATAAGGAAGAGTCTGAAGGTTCTCAACCCATTGAAACAATCAGTAAAAGGGGAGAAATGGTAATGGCCCTGATCACTGTACACTGTATACAGGCATTGAAGACATGATCACACTGAACCCTGAAAATGCTGATGCTGAGTTTGAAACGAAAAGAATTAAAGTGAAGTGGGGGAATGTCTGGTTTCTGCTCTGGCTGTGTCCTTTCCAGGGCGCCTGGGGGAGGAGATGTGAAAGTTCCCCACAGGCACAAACTTCAAAAGGAACCCAGCTGATGAAACAAAACCACTCATCCAACAATTATTCACGAGTGAGGAAAAGTTAAAATAGCCCCAAACATGAAAGGTAGTTCTTCCCTACTGAATAAAAAGTTTAGTTAAAGGGGCTCTATCTGAAATTCATTTTTAGCTCTCATTTTAGTCTTTAATTATTTGCCAAACAGAGCATTTTATTTTTACATGGTAGTATTTTGTGCACACTTTGAAGTACTTTTCTGAAGTTAGAAGAGACCAAGCCCACCGAGTTTCCCCCTCTCCTTCTGAAGGAATACGCAGGGTCAGCTTCTCCCTGAAGCGTTCACTTGCAAACACAACTTTTGCAGATGGAAACACAGAGAAATTAAGTGACACACAGGTCTGGCATTTGACTCTTTGCACATCTCTTTATTCTGGGCACGGGCCCTTTTGCTGGTTTGTTTGTGACTGACATCACAGACTCACAGGTTGGGTGGGGGGAGGTGGACACAAAGTTCAGGCATCCGGAGCCTGTGCTGCAGCTAAGGGGAAGCAGGATTTCCCAGCCTGCCAGATTCAAGTTTGCCACCAACAGATAGATCGATCTCACTGCCCAGGTCAGTGCAGTCTGAACTTCAATTTAGCACAAATATACTGGGTTAGGAACTCTCCATATAAAAGAGACACTTCCTACCAGTAAGCATGGATTTGTTGGCTCACTGGGTTCCATGGCCTCAGCTGATCTCCAAAGTGACTGGTGTGTATACTGAGAGACTAAGAGCAAGTCCACCAAACCCATCGCAGCTCCTGCTGAGCCAGGGCTGGAGAGATAACAGTCACTTTGTAGTGGAAGAGACAAAAGGCTTGAATAAAATAGCTCCCTAGGAGACAGTAGAAAAATTACTTTAACACTCCCCCCTCTCTGTCTGTCTCTCTCTGTCTCTCTGTCTCTCTCTGTCTCTCTCTCTGTCTCTCTCTCTGTCTCTCTCTCTCTCTGTCTCTCTCTGTCTCTCTCTCTCTGTCTCTCTCTCTCTCTCTCTCTCTCTCTCTCTCTCTCTCTCACACACACACACACACACACACACACACACACACAATGCATGTGCCTGTTTACATACACAGAACAAAGCATGCTGTATTTCATGAGTGGTCCAATAGTGTTTGGACCTTGGAAACTAAGATCTAAATTGGGTGGGACTCCAGAGCAATGCCCTAGAAGAGGAGGGGTTTGATCTTGCTCTTCTGTTGGGGAACGGTGGACTTGCTAGAAGCTATCCACACACAGTTATCTCCCATAGGACCAAACACAGGCACTGGAGACATTGACATCTCATAGGACCAAA
>CABHPP010146804.1:6327-22540 GCA_902168425.1 Peromyscus attwateri | reverse complement strand
ACACTCACTGACATCTCACAGGACCAAACACAGGCCCTGGAGACACTGACATTTAGAGTTTTGTGCTCACATGAGACAGAACAAAGGAAAACCAAGAAATCAAATGTTTCTTTAAGGCCAAAGTGGTTATGTCTATATTTTTTAACCATTGGCTTTCTTCTATTTAGTAAAAATGCCCCTTCTCCCTTGGTAATGGATCCCAATTTGCTCCAGGGAAGTATGTGCCCGTCCCTCCATTCCTAAAAATTAAAAACTAAACAAATCCTCACTTTTCAACCTCCAGAGCCTACTAGATGACCTAATTATGCTCAATAAGAAACAAAAATGTCTGTGGGGAACAGAAAGCTCTTGTTTTCCTCATCTAAAAGGACGACGTAGGTTCTTCCCTCTTGCTGCGTCCCCGACTCTCCTCTCCATCCCTCCTGTCTTTATAGAAACACGATGGAACCATAGCAACCAGCATGTACCCAAGAGGTACCACACCAAATACAAGTTAAGTCGGTGCAGACATGGGCTGCTGACCAAAAGCCACCGTGTACTCCCTCCCTGACTTGTTATTTAAGAAAAGTAAACCCACATAGGTGTGTAAGCCACTGTGGTGTGAGCGTTGTTGTGACCAACCCCTTTCCTAGGCTATGCATCCCTTGAGCACCTGCCACCCACAGGAGGATGGGGGAAGAGTCAGGGTGTCAAAGTATAGTGACTCCAATCGGATTATTGCAAGTAGCTCACTAATAAGCACAGAACGCTGATCATCTCTTTATCCCAGCTCCCTGGCCTTCTCATTCATTTACACACACGTTTTCTCTACATAGTTTCTCCTTTCGTGAAATGCATGGCACAACTGGAGTGGCTAGAAATGTTCTAAAATAGGAGGGAGAGCAATAGTGAAAGCCGAGAACGAGATTATGTGAAAATGACCCTTTGAGAGCAGACTGATCTTTTCAACTGAGAAGTATTACAGAGTTTCCTCACAGGTGGGCTGAGCTTTTCCTTGTCACCAGCTGCTCTTCCCACCAAACCAGGGGCTGCAGGTATTTTAGGAAACTTTATAAGAAGCATTCCACAGAAGGACCTGAGAACCACTGGAGTGAGACCCAAGAGTCATGGTCTTTAGACCACGAACATGAAAAAAAAAAAAAAAAAAAAAAAAAAAAGAACATTAAAAAGTACTCTTTTTATAAAGAACTTTTGTGCTCTTATGTTTATTCAAAAACAACAACAACCCTAGACTATCTCCAATATGCTGAAAAGGAAAATGCAAGGGACTGGAGGGGGAAAAAAAGGAGAAAAGTGGGTAGCTGGATCAACATTGCATCTTTTCCTAGGAGAGCTGAGCTCGGCAATGGCCATTTTATGGACTAAAGTGCATCTGTCCTCGAGTTCCTGTGCTGATGTCCTCAACCCTAGTGTGACTGTGTGTGTGTACAGGGTCTTTAAGGAGGTGCTTACAGTTAAACGAGACTGGGAGCCTCAGTCTAACAGAACTGATTTTCTTATACAAGAAAACACCCCAGGGGGCAGTGAGAGTGACGTGGGCGGCACATGGACAGAAGCGAAGTCTTGTGAGGACACAAGAAGACGGATGTTTGCAAGCCAGGAAGAGGCTTTGCCAGAACCCACCCCACCAACATGACCTTGGATTGCGGTCCTCCATAACTGTGAAGATCACCTTCCCGCTAGTCAAGCCAGCCAGGCAGCAAGCAGTCCTGGGGCACAGCAGTCCAGGCTGACCAGAGAACCCCTGGGGTGGTGCACTGCAGGATGTGTGAAGGGTGAGGTACAGCCCCTTTCTCCTACCCAACAGAACCCCTTTGTATCCGTCCACTCGATAGACTTTTGCACTTCGATTAGTTAGTGGACTGAAAACCAAGTTAGAAATGAAGTCTAATTGTGATTTAGAAAAGAGTAAGGGGTCTTCTCTTGAGGAGGAGGTGGGAATTTCAGAGTACTTTTGATTTCTAAAGCGATTTTCTGAGTGAGCCAAGACCTTGAACCCAGAGAAAAGAAAGGGAGAGGATCTGGGAGGAGTTGGGAGAGGGAAATGAATATGATCAAAATAAATTATTTGAAATTCTCAAAGGGTAAATAAAGGCATTATTAAGATAAAAAAAAAAAGCGAAGAAAGAAAAGGCAGGCTCCTTCTTGCGTTAGGTTAGTATTTATTTTGAGCATCTTCATTGAGACTGTTGATGGCCGAAGAGCCAGGGGAAGGGTAAATGAAACAGACTTGATGTCTGTGCTGGAAATAAGTTGAGAATTATTCAGATATTCATGGAGAATATGGGGGGATTAATGGGAAAAAAATAAAGCTTGAGGTGCGAAATGAAAATAGATGTGGGTTGGGGTGTGTGGAGAGAGATGACTTAGTGGTTAAGAGTGCTTGTTGCTCTTAACAACCAAGGGAAAAATTTAATGGGACTAGACACCCAGGTGAGAGAATGAGGTTTCTGAGCAGTAAGACAAAGGTGAGGCAGGAGTTTTCTCAAACCCTGGCTTTGTTCTGCAGCATTTATACCTCCTGAGACACGGAGGTCAGAGACCACCGACAGACAGGACTGCCCCTCTGACCCTGCACCTTCCCCAAAGTGGTAGGAACAGCTCGCTGTACTGGGGCAGTCTCATCCCTTCAGCTTCACTGCTCCAATATTTGCCAAAATGACAAAACTAGATTCGGTGGCTTCCACGTGCAGGAACTAACCTTGGGTCTGGAGGTAGGGCCCTGTATGGCCAGGGAAGGAGACAGGATGCTTCCAAACTTACCTGCATTTGGCTTGGCTATGAAGACAGTATGACAAAGGGGCCTGAAAAGGCCCCTTGCTAGATATAGAAGTCCCCATGGCTCAGGGTCCTGCCTTCACTTGGCGTGCTAACAGAGGCTTGCTCATCACTGCCTGGTGTGCTACCAAGCACTGCTCTGGAAATGGCCCAGTGGCAATCAAGGGAAGCTGGGCACAGCCCCCTAGCAATGGGGAGAGCCCTCTCTGCCCACCCAACACGGACATCTTGGGTCCTTACAAAATAAAAGGCAAATTCCTGGGCCTCATGAAATGCACCAAATCAGCATAACTGGAGAAAGGACCCAGAAACCTGCTTTTTCAACAGATCCCTAAGCAAGGCTGGTGCTGCCTGATGAGTGCCTTAGGCTCGATGCATTAAAGAGAAGGTTCAGTACACAGGGCTCCTTTTTACTTCAGCTGTACATGTCTCCACAGCATTCTGAAGAAACCTCTTGTTTAAGTAAACTTCCTTTTCAAGAAGTCTGAAGCCCTGGTCATAAGCTTACTTTGTTCAGAGAAATGAACTGAGACAGGGCAGAGCACGTGATGGGCGCTTCCTGTCAACTGATCCATTCATTCAAAAGATGCCAAGCGCAGAGACGCTGGCTGCCTTCCATTGAAGTTTCTTCTTGTCTGCAAAGCTGAAGGAGAAACTTTCCGGAATATTCCCTACCTGTGAAGAGGGCATGGTAGTGGAGGCCCTTCTCCTTGTCCTGGTGGGAGCAGACGTCAAACAAGTAGGCTTTGATAGGCCCATCAATGAAGTCAGCAGAAAAGTCGAAGAGAACCACACCTATCATGGTGATGGTTATGGCCCAAACCAGCTTCCTCCTGGGGTTAGCAACCAAAGCTAAAAGAGAACAAACGTTTGTCTTCCAAAGCATGTTTAGAACAACCTATATATTTTTATTTCACTTAAACTGCCATCAAATCATCCCTTTTGGGTTATGTACTTTTCTTTTTACATGTTTAAGAAAGTATGCAACTGAATGCCCAGGAAAGACAAATCTATAGGCAGGAAGTAAATTAGTGATTGGCTGGTACCTGGTGCCTAGGAAAAAGCAGGAAGTGACTTCCAGTGGGCAGTGGGTTTCTTAGGGGAGGGGCATGAAAATATCCCGTAAGGTACACAGTGGTGATGATTGCTCAATCTTAGGACTATTCTAAAGAGCACTGGGTTACATACTTTAGCTGAATACTCTGGGATTTTAACGACATCTTTTTACATTAAAAATAATGATGTGAAATAAGCTGAAGAAAATCCTTTAAATCCTAGCTCCAGTGATGGCTACTCTCTGAGACATCCCTTTTTTCATGTGCAGGCCCACAGTTGTACAGAGCTGCCCAAACACAGGGATTCTCACACTCTGGAGTGCCCGACTGCCATCTGAACCATTTTGTCAAAACACAGATTACTGCCAGGCGGTGGTAGCACAAGCCTTTAATCCCAGCACTCGGGAGGCAGAGGCAGGCAGATCTCTGTAAGTTCGAGGCCAGCCTGGTCTACAGAGTGAGTTCCAGGACAGCCAGAGCTACAGAGAAACCCTGTCTCAAGAAAACCAAAACCAAAACCAAAACCAAAACCAAAACAGAGATTGCTGGCCCTATTTCCCAAGACTCTGACTTGGCAGGTGTAAGCGGGGGGAGTATGACAGCTTGTAACTCTATAACCCCATGATAACATAATTTTGAATACCCCAGGCAAGTGTGATCATGGAGTATAAACATTCTATCCTCAACCAACTCTCCCCAGATCCTTCTGTTGGTTAAAAAGGCCCTGCAGTACTTTTAACACTTAAGTAGGGTCCGTTCCAACCATATGCTCTATTCATCTACCCAGTCTGCCAAGAGTGATATACTGTTGTGTCCCTTGCTTATATTTTGTTAACCTAAGGACAGTGTTCAATATATAAACATATTTGACACATTCCAGTATAAAAGTAAGTGAAAAATAAGTCTACTCTCTCTTTCTTACCTCCAGTATGTATCTTAAATTTCCTAGTTATTCCCTACATTTCCGTATTTATACAGCCTTCTTAATCAGTGGTTCACAACCTGTGGGTCACAACCCCTTTGGGGGGGGGGGTTTACATATCAGAATGCTGCATGTCAGGTATTTATATTACAGTTCATAACCATAGAAAATTACAGTTATTGAAATAGCAAGGAAGTAATTTTATGGTTGGGGTTCACCTTAACATGAGGAACAGTATTTAAGGATCGCAGCATTAGGAAGGTTGAGAACCACTGGCCTAAATATACACAAATATTACCTGCTTATCCTGTATCATAATCACTCATTCTACTGGCATAAATGGTCTAAAAATATGTGCCTCTCCATGATATCCTTTTCAATATGCTGCCACCAAGTACTTAGGAATTAGTAGCTGGTCTGTAGCTAGAAATATTGCTTTAACACCAAATTTGTTTTCCAGAATTCGCCAAAGATGTCCCCAGAGCTGACAGGGTACTAATTAAAATGTTATGCACCCAGAATTAACTCTTATTTGTACACAGCAGGTGACTTGTTATTCATGCTTGAAGCTGGACAGTTTGATAAAGTATTCCACGACACATAATATGCTCAAAAGTCCTTCAACTGAAAAAATAAGTAAGAATATTTAATTTGGTGAAGGGGATAAAAGTTCAATCCATTTTAAATCCTTACAATAATAAAAGACAATGTTGTGATGTTTCTGGAAGCAGACTCCTCAATCACAGGCTTGGGGGTCATTCAGAGGTGGAAGGAAGTTTACTGCATGCTAGGAGAGACCTTTGATTATAGCCAGTTTCCTACAGGCATTGAAAAATATTGATGACATTTTACCCTAACAGTGAACTATTAGGCCTGTGTACTCCACTTACCTGATACAACAGCATCTCCATTGAGGTACAGGGCCATCCCCAAGAGCATCATAATGCCTAGTGTCAGGATGTAGGGTCTCCGGCGGCCCCACCTGGCCCTGCAGTGATCACTGACTGATCCCACCACAGGTTGCAGCAGGAATCCCAAGATGGGGCTTAGGAGCCACACCATGCTGTACAAACTCTTGGGCAGGCCCACGCTGAGCAGAACCGGAGTCACATAAGCTGCCTCCACTGCATAGCAAAATTCTCGGCCGAACATGGCCATGCTGTGCATGACGAGTCGCCCCGTGGATCTCTTGGGCTGCTCCACAGAGCCAAAGGGGCAATCCTCGGCTAGGGATTGATAGGTACGGGTGTCAGTCTGCCCATTGCTGCCACTCATGACCACAGAGAGAATAACCTTCCTGCGTGGCCCTCAGGTCTGTGCTCCAAACTGGATCTGACATGGAGCCTGTCTGAGCAGAGATGGGCAGGCCGGAGGAGGAGCTGAAATTCTTTCATGCCTCCAAGATCACAAGTTATGATGAGAAGCAAGGGGGGTGTTGGCACTTGGAAGCATGACAGAGATTAGCTGTTGTGAGCCCTCTGACTCCTTAGAATGCTGCTGTTTTTCTAAAGACCTTCTCCCCCCTCTCCCTGCCCTCTCTCTCTCTCTCTCTCTCTCTCTCTCTCTCTCTCTCTCTCTCTCACACACACACACACACACACACACACATACAGTTGTACACATTGTTTCCATAGTTTTCAAATCATAAAGTCTCCTATACAGAGACTAAATAAAAATGTAAATGATCTAGTCATTTGTATAAACTTCTTTCCATAGACCTGGATATTCCTTCCATGAATTTACAATTTCTCCATACAGCTTTAAAAAAAAACCCAATGTACATGAAATAAATTTTAAAAAAAGACAAATGAACCAGACTTAAAATGGTGGGTAGTGAGGGGTCTCATCCTTTACTCAAACCACTAACTGTCACATACGCCCCTGAACTGTTCTCTCATGGCACTCAGGACATTTCCAAATGAGATAGTTCAGTGTTTGTGATAGCCTTCGTTATTTCCTTAATTATATCCTTTGATTAGCCCTGATCTTAAGGACAGAGATCAGGTTGATTTATGGCATCCCCAGCATGTAGCCTGGCACCTCTTTGGCACCCCCAAAATATTTGCTAATAAATACAAGTTGAATGAATGGCATATATGCAGGCTAGGTTTTGTGCCAGTCACTTCCTACTTTGCTTAGATCCTATAGGACTACATTTCCCAGGCTCCCTTGTTCTCAGCCTTCTAGGTATATTTGGCTAACAGCAAGCATTGGTAAAACGCCTAGGTGGAAGGGAGAACACGCATGATCCTGTTTTCTTCATCCTGAGGTATTTTTGGCATTGACTGCATGTGCACTGTGAACCTACCTTTTATCAGCCACACTGGGTGCTGGGTCTCCTTAACTCCCCACAGCTATTGTTCCTGCAGCCCTAGGTGTGACTCTGGCTCCTTGATTCTGCTCCTGTCTGGATGAGCAGATACGATCTCTGCTCTTTATCGCCAGTGTAATCGTCTAATTAAATTTACTGTTCTAAAGACTTCAAGTGGGTCACATTTTCCTTACTGGACCCTAATAAAAATCTTTGGTAGGAAAAACATCTTAGAAGAAATGCCTTTAAAAATGGTTCAAGAACAAGGTATGGAGTCGGAATGTTACAGTTCTAATTCTTGGAATGCCTCTTCTAACGCACTTCCCTAGGCAGATCCTAATTTGATGTTTCTCAAACTGTGTGTCAAGGCACCCAAAGATCATACAGAACATACTGGCATATCTCAGAACATTTAAATTTTGAAATGAAGTTGCTGTAGAATATTTAAGTGTGTTATATGGTGATGTATTGTGTCCCCCAATATACTGTGTACCCCAATAAAATATATCTGAAGATCAGAGGAAAAAGCCAGCCACTATAGTAAACATAGAAGGCTTCTAGGACATTAAGAAGTGAACTAAGAAGGTTAAGGACCTTTTGTATCTGTTTTTGTCATCCGAACAATAAGGAAAGCTGCTGTCTTGTCTTCTTAGGGCCTATGGAAGAACAGCTTATATACGGCATATGATGGCCCTTATTGTCTGTCTACCCAACATCCATTCTCCATCTGGATGGAATTGGGTTAAATTCTGGAACCCACATGTCCCCCTCACACCTAAGTGTGTTAGGAAGCTGAGATCATGGCAGCTCCAGAAACTGGATGGATTATCTTACTGTCTCTACCAAACATTGGTGTAAGGATGGCAATGATTTCATTCAGTCCCGAGACACAGGACAAAGTTAATTCAGGCTTGCTGGGACCTTCTCTTCAAGGATTTATAGATCCAGAACTTAACTACCAGTCTAAGGGGATCTATGCCTAGAGAGTGGAAAGCTCAGAGAATGGAAAATTGCAGAGAAATATGGCCAGAGGATCTCTATGCAGCCAAACCCTGGGATTGATGATCTAGGTAGTTTTACTGTTATTCTTGTTGATTGTTATTGTTGTTGTTAAGATTATATTTTATCCCATAGGAGAAAAATGCACTATTGCAAAATTTTGCAGGACTAAAAAGGCTAGTCTTGCAAAAAAAAAAAAATACCAATAAGGTAATATGACAGAAATAAAAGCAAAGAGAAACAGCAGTTATCTGATGGGAGGGAGTTGTGTTGAGATAGGTATTGGAGAGGGGAGTAAGGGGTAGATATGATCAAGACACATTGTATATGCAAATGAAAATTTCAAAAAAATAAATACTTTTTAAAAAAAGAGCATTTCAAAGGAGTTGGGAAGCCATTATGTGATCAGGGGTTAGGTTGCTATAGAAATGTGAACTCCAGCACTGGGCAGGGAAAAGCATGACTCTGACCCAAGGCTGACAAAACCATTAGCACCTTTTGAAGCTGTAATAGAGACGTCCAAAGATGAGAAGCTCACTTTGCTCCTGGAGTTCATCCCAGCTGTCAGTCACGGCTCTCACTGTCGTGCGGCTCAGCGTTAGGATGTCTTCTTCTCATTGGTTGATTGTTCTGTTGCCTGTGGAGTACCTCCTGACT
Source organism: Peromyscus attwateri (assembly GCA_902168425.1). Classification (NCBI taxonomy): domain Eukaryota; kingdom Metazoa; phylum Chordata; class Mammalia; order Rodentia; family Cricetidae; genus Peromyscus; species Peromyscus attwateri. Next base: position 13,818 of record CABHPP010146804.1, on the reverse strand, counting down.
TATTTACCTGCTTACTTAAAGCTGCTTATTATTGTGATTTTCAAGAGGATAAGCAGAAGGACTTCTGGGGACATGATTAGTACAGAGGCGGACACTGGTGGGAGGAGCGTAGCAGACTTTCATTGGATACAGGACAGTTAACTGCCAGGTGATGGAGAACAGGCCACCAAGCTACTCACACACAGCCCAACATCTAGTACAGTGATTTGAAGCAGGGCTTTATGATGAAAACTTCAAGACCATTTGCTACCATCTGAGTTCAAAGACAAACAGTGAATGAAAAGGGTTTGACTTTTTTTTAAGGGGTATGCATTTTTGTTAACAGTAGTGCCCAAATATTTAACGCATCAGAAAATGGTATTTAAAGGGCTTTCTAGAAAGCTTTCACAACTTAAAAACAGTGTTCGGTTCCAAGAGGGAGAAAAAAAAGCTTTATTTATTAAAATTATATTAATTCATTTAAAATATATCATAGCTATATTTATATATACGTGTTATCAAGTGAACTGAAAGGCAGAAAAAGTGCGACAAGTTCCCATCAGTATGCACACAAAAAGATTCCTCAATCAGAGGCTCTGAAAAGCGGTTTCAGAGTGCAATCATTACTCTGCAATCAGTCTTTAGTTGTGTCTTGATTGGAACACTTGGATCACTTCATTACTGTTCATCCCCATTTCCATACACACAATTGTGGGTGTCATTCTCCAGTGTAAAGACAGCATTTCAGATTCACATGAGCCGTGAACCTGTGAGTCAGAGGTTGGCTTTTGGCTTCTTACTCTCAATGATTCTATCTGAGTACAGCTGATTAATCTCTTCTTGACTGAACCCAAATTCTTTAAGAACCTCTTCAGTGTGCTCTCCTACACAACACTCCCTTTTGACGGAAGGGATAGCTGGGGTTCTGGACAGCTGAGGTGCAGGGCGGGGGCTTGCCTGCTGCTCCTCGTCGGTGATAAACGAGGCCCGTTCCCTGTTGTGACTGTGGTGGGGGGCCTCCTCAAACGTCAGCACTGGGGTCACACACGCATCTGTCCCATCAAAGATCCGGCACCACTCTGCCTTCGTCTTCTTTGCAAACACATCTGCAAATTTCTTCTTCATTTCCGGCCAATCAGCTACGCTCATCTGGGCAGGGAGTTCATCAAACTTGAGTCCAAGTCCTGAGAGGGAAATGGAATGTCTCAAGTTATTATGCTTTGAGAGGAGTAACTATAATCAATCAAGAGTCCACTATGGCAACCTAAATCAGGGTTTCCCAAATGAGTGGCAAGGAAGAAAAAAATAAAGCTGGAGCCAATGGCTACAAAAGGCAGGGACAGTAGCAGCGGCACAACTCAAAACAAGCCTGTCACTGTCAAGAGTATTTCAGTGACATTTCAGGAAAGGGAGTCTGTTTTCAGTGATCTAGTTTCCAGAAACTCAGTTCTTTCCTGAGTAGGTTTTCAAAAAGAAATTTCCTCAGGATGGCACTATCCGTCCGGCTGAATTAAAATAACTCCATGCTTTATATAATATTCCCAAACACTTTAAAATAAAATTTTAAGTTTTATACCTGACTATCACCGCTGCCAAGAACGGAGCCTCAGGATAAGTGGTAAAGCACAGGGCTGAGGTTTTGTGAGTAATATTCCTTTCTCTTTACCTCGACAAATTAAGAGCTCAAAAGTCTTTAAGGTAGCCAAGGTCAGGCGAATATTTTTGGGCCTCACATTGGTGTGAAAATTTGCCAAACAACCACTATTTCTCATTTTCAGTGTTCAATAAATTATATGGAATATTCAACAGCTTATTCTTTTTTAAAAAGCTGTGGGTTAGAGGATTTTCCCAGCTGCAGTCTAATGTGAATGTTTGGAAGCACATTAAGCTATGTTGTTGAGCAGATACAGCAGATACATCTTCAGTGAGTAGTTGAAAATTCTCATTTCACTGCCCATGAGTTTATCTAGCTGTCCCACTGTCCCAAGTGGAGGAGCATCTGTGTAGCCAAAGGGCCACTTTACAGGGGTTTGCTATAAATCTCATTTTTCCTCTCTCATGAAAGAGGATTCTATAATATGAGTGGTTAAGAGTACAATGATCAAAAATCTTTAAGGAGAAAACTTTTGGAATTTCAAGAGGACTCTAAACAGTGCAAACACACTCCTCCCAAGGCTTTTGAAGGCTGTACAGTATACAAAGGCACACCTTCAGGAGTGCACATACTCCCAAAAGACATCCACAAGGGGCCTGGATTGCTTATCTTGGAGGCACTACACAAGTGAGAAGCCATAATAGTCTCACAAAAGGATGGAAGATTTTCTGGATCAAGACATTAACGAATGTGTTTGTCCACTCAGTAGCTGAGCACTAAGCTAACTGGGCAGATTTCAGTGGTTACATATACCAAGGAACACAGATTTAATTGATGAAAATCATTATAAACAAACAAACCTGCAGAGAACTCCATTATCTAATCTGGGGAACAGAATGCCAAGTGAATAAAGAGAAATGAACAGTGCCTCACAGACTTCTAAGAAACCATCAAATATATTTACAAATGCATTAGGGGAGTCATAAAAAGACAGGAGAGAAAGGTAGGAAGAAAATTATTGAATAAATGTCTTAAAAGTTCCAAAATTCGATGAAAAAAATCTTAATCCACACATGTAAGAAATTACTCATCAAAGAAGGAATTCAAACTATACAGCATCACTAAGATTTCAGATGTAAATAAAGTAACACAAGTAGCCCATGTAGACGGACTGGGAAGCCTAATATGGCTAAGATGGTAATATCCCCCCAGATCAAGGCATACACTCAACAGATCCCCAGTCCAAACCTCAGCTATGGGTTGGAGAGATGGCTCAGTGGCAAAGTGTTGCCACAGAAGCAGGAAGGCCTGATGTCAAATCCCTGGAATTCATACATAAAGTCAGGGGGTAGAGATGTGGGTCTAATCCCAGAGCTCCTACAATGAGATGGGAAGCAGAGACCAGAGAATCCCTAGAAGCTCATGGGCCAGCCAGCAGGGCAGATGCAGCAGCGAACAATGAAAGACCTTGTCTCAAACAAGGTGTAAGGCAAGGACTGGCCCCCAAGGTTGCCCTCTGAACTCCTCACAAGTGCTGTGGCATGTCAGTGCTCACACTATCTCACACAAATGCACGCACATGCACATATCATACACACAAGCACATCTTAAAGAAATTAGATGCCTTGTTTGTTGAAATTGAAAATCTGATCCTAAAATTTACACAGAAATCGAGGGAAATCTCAACAGCCAAGTCAATGCTGAAGAACAAATACTTCTCAGTTTCACACTTACTACAATAATCAAGACACAGTGACATAAAGACAGACAATGCAACAGAACTGAAAGTACAAAGTTAGGGCTGAGGCTATTTCTCAGTGATAGAGTACTCTCCTATCATGTGGGGGGACCTGCGTCCAATCGCTAGTACTGTCAACAGTAAAAAAGAAAGAGAAATAAACCCTTACATGTACGGTCAAATGACTTCAAGAGGGATGCAAATATTATTCTATGTGAGAAGAATTGTCTTTTCAATCAATGATATTGGAAAAACTGGAGATCCCTATGCAAAAAAATAGAGTTAAATACTAACTCACCCTGTACATAGACGCTAATTCAAAATGCACAAAGGCATATGTGAGAACCCTCACCAACACAGTCTTCAAAAGACACCATTGGGGTGAGATTGAACAATTGGGAGTTTCTTGCACTAATTTCTGTGTAATGTTTACCAGAGGATAAGGGGAAAACATACTAAGATGACTTTCAGGGAAGATACTACAGCTCAAGAGGAGTTGGAACTGTTTAAGAGTTCAGGCTGTAAGCTTTTTCAAGGAAATTGTCTTCGAAATGTGAATGTTGACAAGAAACAACAAACTAAAATTTACTTAACTATATAAATATATTTTCTATAGACAATACATATATATATATATATACACACACACACACACACACACACACACACACACACACACACACAGCTGTTATATGACGTAAAGTCCACCACGCTTTCCAGGGCTCTGTGACCAAGACATTCTGCACCAACCACTGCCCCTTTATCTAGCATTGTTCAGTCTGGAATTCTGAAGTAAGTCTTTAAATACAGTTTCAATTTCTGGGCAGAGAAGAATCACACATGATCTACAAAAATCATCCTGTTCTATAGTTTTATCAACTATATTTGAGTTAGTAAGTTAATACATATGATCATAAAATGCTTTGGGATGTTTGTAAAAGCAATCATGACAGGTATGTAGAAATAATTTGTAGTAGTATTTGTAGTAGCACTTGGAAAGCTACCAAACAATGAAACTCTAAAGTAGGGAGGTAATTGTATTATATCAGCTTTTTACACAACTGAAAAATCCCCAAATCCACATTAATCCCACTTCTAAAGCACCTGCACCCATAAAATGCTGTTCTTCAAAGGCTTGAAGAACAGCATATTTAAGTCCTTTTCTGTGAAAAACTCAACACATGGAACTGTGGGGGTGCATCACTCAACCCTCCTTAGAGAACCACCTTGTTGCAGTAGATGGTAATTAACACCGAGACCCACAACTGGACGATGTACACACAATGTTCTCACTGTCTCTCAGTCCTACATGGATGTCTTTATCAAATTCCTCCCCTCTAGGCTCAGGGATCTGTGCCAAAGATGAGGCAGAAAGATTGTAAGAGCCAGAGGGGATGGATGATTCCAGGGAAACAGGTCTTCCAGATACAACAGGGATGATGCACATGTGAACTCCCAGAGACCGGGACAGCGTGCACAAGGCCTGCATAGACTCCAGCCAGACACAATTCCAGCACTGAGAAGGGGTGATAAACACAAATCCCACCCTTAACTGCTGTGGGATGGTCTGTATGTCAAATTGCTCTGATTGGTCAATAAATAAAACACTGATTGGCCAGTGGCCAGGCAGAAAGTATAGGCGGGACTAACAGAGAGGAGAATTGAGAGAACAGGAAACTGAGTGAGAGAGACACTGCCAGCCGCCGCCATGACAAGCAGCATGTGAAAATGCCAGTAAGCCACGAGCCACGTGGCAAGGTATAGACTTATAAAAATGGGTTAATTTAAGATATAAGGACAGTTGCAAGAAGCCAGCCACAGCCATACAGTTTGTAAGCAATATAAGTCTCTGTGTTTACTTGGTTGGGTCTGAGTGGCTGTGGGACTGACTGGTGGGTAACAGAGATTTGTCCTGACTGTGGGCCAGGCAGGAAAACTTGAGCTACATTTAACCAAGAAGGTAAATTTGAGATTGATACCTGCTGGGAGAGGGAAAATCAATTTTCTCCAATGGAGGGACACTGGGTATATCAAGTACACTGCAGGGCAGGTCCCATGTAGGGCAGCTCCCATGTCCGGGAGGGTAGTTGTCCAACACAAAACAAACTCTGTGTTGTCTTTTTGGGGTGTGTGTGTGGGTGTGTGTGTGTGTGTGTGTTGGTTTGGTTTTTGCTAGTTTAGTTTTTGAAACAAAAAGAATATAAAGTTGGTTGGGAGGGGAGGTGGGGAGAAACTTGAGAGGGAAAAGAATATGATCGAAATACAAATATATTGCATAAAAAATTTTAAATAGTAAAATAACTTTTAAGTAATAAAAAAGACCTACAAACTAAAGTGGAGAGCAAATGAAGAAGATGCTGAACTCAACCTCTAGGCTCCACATGCATTGACCTACGGAGCCAAGTCTAGCCTGGAACCTTTTATGCCTTCACATGAAGATCCCTCTTCTCTACTTTCTGAGTTGCTGGGAGTATAGGCATCCACCACCATGGCCAGCTTTCTTCAGAGTCTATCTAAAACCACTTAATTAGCTGTAGTGCAAACTTTAAACTGAAACATTTCGTATCACAAAATAATTCCAGTCCAGTTGCTGCACAGGGGAAGAAGCCATCCCAAAATTCCTTCTAATTTGTCATTGCATGCCAGGAAGACAAGAATTCACAATAAAGGTAAACTTCCAAAGTATCGGGTGACAATGACATTGTCCAGCTGAAGCTCACTCACCAAAACCTCTCTGTGCTCAGGTGACTTTACTCCACCTCAGTACCATAAGAGATGTCCATCAAGGAACAGGAGCCAAGAGAACCAACATACCTCTTTTAGGAAGAATAAGGAAGGTCTGGGTACATGAGGTAGGATAAACATCCATCCATGTCACGAGCAGCTGAAGCACCCACTAAAGGGATTGTTAATGTTTCTTAAGTCCTGAGTTATAGAGCAGTAACATTATCTGTCAACTTAAAAGGCAGGGAAGCCGGGCGGTGGTGGCGCACGCCTTTAATCCCAGCACTCGGGAGGCAGAGCCAGGCGGATCTCTGTGAGTTCGAGGCCAGCCTGGGCTACCAAGTGAGCTCCAGGAAAGGCGCAAAGCTACACAGAGAAACCCTGTCTCAAAAAAAACCAAAAAAAAAAAAAAAAAAAAAAAAAGGCAGGGAAAATGCCCGCAATATGTTGATGGCTACAGTTACATTAACTAGAAAGTTGGATGTAAATTTTAAAAAAGACATCATGGAATCCAAAATGTCTCAAAAAGGACTCACAGTAAAAGGGGAACAAGAGATTCCAAGCTGGTTACTTACCTTTGACCAGCAGCTCATAGAACTGGGGTTCTATTGCGCCAACAGCCATGAACTCCCCGTCTGCTGTCTTGTAGGTTGTGTAGAAAGGTGCCCCGCCATCTAACATGTTTTGTCCACGAGGCTGTCCCCACAACCACGTGTGCTGAGTCTTCCACAGGAAAGAACTTAAGTACGCGGTTCCTTCCACCTTTGAAGAAGGAAGACACTTTATGGAAGCAGGTGCTTAAGTACGTATAAAGGAAGGATTATTTAGGGCATTTAATATTTATATAACTGCCTGTTTTAAGAGGCATGACAATTATGTCTAACCATACAATTTCTTTGATATTTCTGCAAACTAAGGTAGAGAGGGTTGACGGGAAAATGCTGTTGGTACATCAATTGGGGAAATCTTGTACGACTTAAAGGAACTACATTTGTATTCCTTTCAAATACTGCCAAAATGTTGATGATCTTTGAAGTTCGGTAACAGTGCACAGACACTGAATTATTATCTCTACTTTTGTTTGTGTGTGAGTACATAGAGGTCAGAGGTCAATGTCAGGTATCTTTTTCTCAATTGCTTCCTGACAGTCTCCTACTGAACTTGGAAATCACCAATCTAGATTAGCTAGCCAGGAACCCCCAGGGATCTCCTGCCTCTGCCTCCCCAGTGCTAGGATCACAGGTCATGCTCTAGATTAGTAAAAAAAATGCATTTTTATATGGGTCTGGGGAGTGTGAACTCAGTGAGTCTTCATGCTTGGATACCAGGCACTTTACCAACTGAGCCACATATGTTAAAACTGACCTTGAGTATCTACACATTCGATTTCATTGCCTATAAGCGCCGCGCACACACACACACACACACACACACACACACACACACACACACACAC
>CABHPP010146803.1:0-22443 GCA_902168425.1 Peromyscus attwateri | reverse complement strand
TATGAAGACAGCCTGTGGTACAGAAAGGACATGGGCCTGCATATGAAGACAGCCTGTGGTACAGAAAGGACAGGGCCTGCATTTTGGCTGTTTCTCTCACCAGTTGTGGAACCTTGAAAAGACAAGCTACCCACCAGGTTTTGTTTCCCTCTTCTACTGAGTAGAAACCATACCTGTGCTCCAGGTTGTGTGCAGAGCAGACCGAATCATGTACTCCCCAGAACAGGATGGGGCTAGGATCTCTTCAACACCCACCTCCACTGCCATTATCATGGTTTGGTGATTTTTTATGGTTGTTTAGTAAATTTTCATATAAGCATAAGCTCTGGAATCAGAGAAAGTCAATTTCAAATCCAAGATCCATCACTATGTCTCTATTCCCCTGTCTGTAAAATGGGAGAAATTGAATAGGTGATAAAGATTAAAATTAAAATTTAAAAAACTAAAATATGTATTCTAGTATCTATATATACATATACAAATAGTGATGAATGAGACAGTGCTGAGAACACTGGACTCAGGAGAATGAGCTACTACTGTCATATTGTCACTTTCTAATCACATATGTTGATCAATGTTCATCATAATGACTGAAGTCCAGAAAGCTGAGGTCAGTCCTGAGCTCACTTGACCAGGCCTGGAACATGCTAGAGGTCCAGCTCCTTGACTTCAAGTGGCTCACAAGCACCTGTCACTCCAGCCCAGAGAATCCAATGGCCTCTTCTGACCTCCACAGACACCTACACTGATATGCACATACCCCCACATAGACACACAGACATACACATAATTCAAAATAAAAACAAATGTATTTTTAAAAGTTAAGTCGAACGGTCACCTTCCCTTGTGTTCTCTCCACAGTAACTTTCAAAATATCCCATTTCCCAGCTCAGGGAACTGAGCCTGAGTGATAGTGACTTACCCACTGTCATGGAACTGGCAGCTTCCAGAGAGCGTGGGCTCCCTGACCTCAGAGTACACTTAGCTTCCTGTGCCACGCATCCAAGCTCAGAAATGCCAGCTTTGGCTGGCAGCAAATCAAACTTGAAAGACCTGGCAGGCAGTGCTGCTCCTGACCCCCAGGCACTTGGCCTTGGCTGGTTATATTTCCAGAGATGCCTTTCTGCACGGAGGGGAAAAAAGGAGTTAGCATATTTCTGTTTAACTAATAAACATGCGATTCCCAAGGACTCTGCAGGCGATTACTGCCTCCAAATAGCACAGAGGCCAGCCCAAGTGGGGGACACAAGGAAGCATTGAGTGGGGCGGAAACATCTGAATTTTATGGCAAAGGAGTCCTTCAAAATGTAAGTGTTGCTAGCATGATCCCAGGAGGGAAATGATACCTTCCAAGGCTCTCCCACATTCAGAGGCACTCTGTATCCCAGAGGACCTAAAGGCTATAGGGTGTGATCAGCCAGAAGACTGGCCCAGGAGCCCTGTGTGTGCACAGGCAGGCATGGTGGCCTCAGCCCCCAAGGGCTTGGCAGCTGCATTCTACAAGAGGGGGAAATGTTCCCAGAGCCATCATTACCATCAGAAATGACTTTCTTGGTTTAATTGCTGCACATAAATCTCTCTGTATTTGTTCCAAGGGGTCAAGGACATCGCCTATTGGCTCTTGAATCCTCTGTTCCTATGCCAGTGTCTAGCACAGAGCAGTGACTGGTTAATATTCTCTAGTGATAGATGTGAGCCACCAGCAAGGCAAATGGTCCTGTATTCCCATGGTCCTGGGCTGGGAGTCGATTGCCCGGTGTGCTTAACGGTGTCTACCCTACTCACATATGATGTTTGTTGCTCCAAATAACAAACAGTACAAGTCGTTTATTTTCCCAAAAGCCCAGTTCACTCAGTCTACCCGACTTAAATGTTCTCATAATAATCACTATTGCTGTCATTCAGTGAGTGGTTATATGTGCCCTACGTATATCATCTTACTGAGTTCTTAGAAAAACTCTCAGATTTGTGTTATGGTCTCTGTGTTACTGAGGAAGAACTGAGGCCTGGACTCGGGAGCCAGCTCAGAGATTAAAGCATTTTCTGTACAAGTATGAGAATGGACATTTAAATATCCAGGACCCACATAAATGACAGGTCTAGTATATGAGTTTGAGGCCAGCCTGGTCTACAAAATGAGGAAAGGTAGGGCTACATAGAGAGATCTTGTCTCAAAAAAAAAAATCTGGATGGTTGTTTGGAAGGCAGAAATAGGGGATCTCCAGATCAAGCTGGCTAGCAAAGCTAGCCACATCGGCCAGCTGAGGGTTTGATTGAAAGACCCTGCCTTAATTAATAAGATGGAAATGTGAAAGAGAATGACATCATCAATGACCTCCACATGCATATAACATACACACCACACACATAAATAATGGAGAAAGGAAAAATAAAAATAAGAAAGAAAAATTGGAGTTTGGAGATACTACAAAACCTAGATTGTGTGTGTGTGTGTGTGTGTGTGTGTGTGTGTGTGTGTGCCTGTCTGTCTGTCTCTGTGTGTATGTCTCTCTCTGTGTCTCTGTCTTTTTCTCTGTGTGTGTCTGTCTCTGTCTGCCTGTCTGTCTCTCTCTGTTTCTCTCTTCCCCCTTCTCTCCCCTCTTATTAAAATTCCACAAGGACAAACCTCATCCCCAATTCTCTCAGGAGACTGGGTTATTGAGCCCTCTGCTAGTAAGGGAGCTGGCACTGGCTCACCCTTCCTTGTGACGGAGGTCCAGTCACTGAGATGGGGACTGCCTGAAGCAGTCCTTACCTGCCTAGGAGCAAGAGGGTGCAGGCTGCTGAAAGAAAATCAAATTTTCAATTAGTCTGTGGTTGTCCCTTGGTAGATCCTCCCTCTTCTTCCTTCGTCTGCCTTGGGCAGACAGATGCATTGGTGAGTGTGCTTAGAGAAGGGTCCAGAGTGCTAATCTCAACACACTGAATCCAGGATTCCCCAAGCTAAGCATCTTAGCAAAGACCTCATCAAGTCTCAAGTCCAATCCTTCTGTTGGGGAAGATGGATTATTTCCAATGATAGTTAAGTGGTGATGATGCTGTGGGCTCTGCTGTGATGGGCATGGAAATGCCCATGTGTTAGAAACTTGGTCCCCGTGTGGCAGTGCTAAGAGGTGGTGAGACCCTTCGGAGATGGAGTGTTGGGCATGAAGGAAAGGAGCATGGCTCCTCCTCTCCATTTCTTCTGGCTCCCTAGCTGACCATGCAATTTTTGCCTCTAGCGGGTACCATGATGCCACAAAATGATGCAGCCAAGGGGTCCTCATCAGGTTCCAGGCAGATGAGGCCACCCAGTCTTAAACCTTTGGCCTTCAGAATTGTAAGAGGAACAAACTCCTCTTCTTTATGAGGTACCCAACCTCCACAACAGAAAATGGACCCCTTCAGGCTCCTGGGACCCTCTGAAGAGAGTCATTCAGAAGTCTTTCCTATTAGATTTATGGTCCCCCATAACAGCTTGAGGATTTCTTCAACCACCATCCCTCTCTACCCTGAACCCTTAAAACTCACTGGCCAACCATCTCAATAATTCCTAAAACATCATCTCTGCCCACCTGGAAAGAAGCGAGGTCAGGGACCCCATCTACAGGGGTCACAGTCTCACTGAGTCAGGGGTGTCAGTGACTAACTCACTAGTTTAGGAAGAGTGTTTCCAGAGAAGGGCTGTGTGGGCTTCTGGAGTTCTACCCTCTACACACCTAGTGACCTCCTCAGAGAAGGCCACGTGATTGTCCTCAGCTCTCCAGAAGGGCTGACCTCCAAAATCAATCTCACTTTGGCTCCATTGGCAGAGCACTCCAGCTCGGGTGCCAAGGAAGTGGTCGTTTGGCTGGGGGTGCAGGGGGAGAGAGGATGTCAGACAGGAAGGAGAGGGCATGGAACTGCAGCTGGGTCTAGTGGTGGCATGGGAGTCTGGAAACCCAAGACAGCATGTGTGGGGGAGAGGCTTGTGTAAAAGCCACATCATACAGTCCAAATTAAACAGGCCATTTTCAAGTCCAATTTCCACCTCTGATCCTCTCTCTACTAATTCTTACCCTGCCTAAGAGCTTCCTCCCTCTACACAGTACCCCACTTCCCCAAGGGCTCAAGGAATTCTCCAGGATCTTTATGGCCTGAATCAGCCATAGAAACATAGTATCAGCTGTGCTGCCTCCAGACCCCAAGGACAGATCAAGACCCTTTTCTCCTCTTGGACCTTTCCCAGCATTCTCTGGTGACCTCCTCCTCCTCCCGGTTCCTGGGTTAATTAAGTCTTGCAGCCTTACTGATCACTTCCCTGTGGCTGTGACCAAACATCTGACCAAGAATGAGGAAGGATGTCTCCTGGCTCATGGTGTGAAGGGCACAGCCCATCGTGGTAAAGAAGGCATGGTGGCCGGAACCATGACAGGGGGAGTGCAAGGCTGCTCTCTTCCACCTCAGTTGGATCAGGAAGCCGTGAGGAGAACGCAGGGACTCAAGCTCTCTCCCTTTCCCTCTTTTCCAAATTTGTTTTCAATTTTTATGTATGTGTATTGTGTGGTGCGATTGTATAGGTGCATTTTTCGGCAAGCGTGTGGGCATACATGCAATGCAGTTTGTGTGCATGTGTATGCATGTGTGCATGTGAGGACTGGAGGCAGACGTTAGGAATCATCCTCCATAGCTCTTCCACCTTGCTCACTGAGGCAGGGTCTCTTAATCAAACCCAGCACTCACTGACATGGCTAAGTCAGTTGTTCTGGGGAAATCCTCTGTCTCTGCCTTCTGGGGCTGGAATAAGAGGTGAGCTGCAGCTCTCACCCAATATTTACATGGGTCTCTGGAATCTGAACATGGGGCCCCACGCTTGTGTGGAAAGTGCTTCAACTGTTGTGCCATCTCTTCAATGCCCTTTTATTCAGCCTGGGAACCCAGTCCATGGGGCAGTGCCACCCACATTGATGATATGTCTTCTCTCCTCATTTCAGCCCCTTTGGAAATGCCCTCACAGACATGCTCAGAGCTGTATCTCCTAGGTAATTCTAAATCTAGTCAAGTCCACAATGAAGACTAACCACTGAAGAAGTCACCGTCTGTTTGAGCTGGGAACTTCTGTCCCACCCAACAGGGACATGGCTCATCTGTCTTGTGTACTTTCAGCTTATTTTGTGTAGGGATCATGTTTGTGTTCCTGGGGAAACTGAGCTCCTTGGAGCCCAAGACTGGGCCATATCTTTCTTTTGTTTGTGACAGTGAGTGCCCCTTGTGGTTCTGAATTCTTACAAGCTCTTCAAGTTTTTGGAGCTGCACTGAGCTGAACAGAATTAAATTAAAGAGAGACAACAGGAAAGCATGATGCCAAGCACTGATTGGGAAAATGGTTGGTTGCTTCCAATTTCAGGTGAGTCATTGTAGGACAGGCCCATATGATGTATGATGAAGTATGCACAGATCAGTTCCTGCTACAGCAGATATACAGATAGTGCACTGTATAGCTCTGGCTCAGGTTGTCTAAATGCTCAGAAAGGAGGAAGAGGATTGCCTACAGGTTATTTGGATGAAGACTCAACACCGAATCATAAAGTAAGCCAGGCTACTGTTGTTTGTTTTTGGCTCTTCCAGGAGGCCTGCCACCCAGCTCCCAAATAAATCACACAGAAGGGCTTATACTTAATTATAGATGCCTGGCCTTAGCTTGGCTTGTTTCTTGCCAGCTTTTCTTAACTTTAAATTATCCTGTCTACTTTTGCCTCTGGGCTTTTCCCATTCTCTTACTTCTGTAAATCTTACTCTTACTCCGTGGCTTGCTGTGTAGCTAGGTGGCTGGCCCCTGGAGTCCTCCTCCTTCTCTGGCTACTTGTTTCTTTTCTCCCAGATTTCTCCTTCTATATATTCTCTCTGCCTACCAGCCCCACCTATCATTTCTCCTGCCTCAACATTGGCTGCTCAGCCCTTTATTAGACCATCAGGTGTTTTACACAAGCACAGTAACACAGCTTCACAGAGTTAAACAAATGCAACATAAAAAAAAAAGTAACACACCTTAAAATAATATTCCCCAACAGGCTACAGGTTGGCTAAGCCTCAGTCAGCCAGGGATTTGCTGCTTATTAATCCACACCAAGAAGGGATGCAAAGCATGCCCACTCACCTGTTGATGATGGACCAAGGAAGGATGCAAAGCATGCCCACTCACCTGTTGGTGATGGCCCAGGAACCCATGGCCCTGGGAGCTGCATGACTCTGCAGGTCACAGCAACAGCAACAATGCTTCAGTCTCCCAGCTCCAAGTCCAGCTGTCCCCACACCCAAGCAAAGCAAAAAAATACAGGGATGATGGCACGTGCCAGAATTCCCAGCACTAAGGAGGATGAGGCAGGAAGATCACAAGTTTGGGGCCAGTTTACTACACAGTAGGACTCTATCAAAAGAAAAGAAAAGAAAAGAAAAGAAAAGAAGAGAAAAGAAAAGAAAAGAAAAGAATAAAAAAGTAAAGTACAAATATTGTAATAAAACTTGATGGGGGGAGGAGGACAATAGCCTTGTGTGGGTGTTCTACCAGTTCTTTTCCCCTAGAGAACACTGACTAATACAGGCCGTCCACTCTTTTTTTTGTGACATTCTCTCAGTGTGCTCCACAGATCTCCCTGTGCAAGTACAGAAGAAGTGGAGGACTTTCTAGAAGAAAGAAGGTTTCATCTGTACTCTGGGACTTGTGGGTTGAAGTGAGTGGCAACTAACTGGTGTGGTGGCACACACCTGTGGTCCCAGCACTCAGAAGATTGGAGGCAGAAGGTTCAGAAGTTCAAGGTTATCCATGGCTACATAGGGAACTCAAGGCTGTTCTGGGCTACATGAGGCCAGGTCTTGTAATTTTTTTTTTAAAAGGTCAGAAGCACAAGGTCATCCTCAGCTACACATTGAGTTCAAGGCCTGCATGGGCTACATGAGAGGCTACAATGAATGAGAAAAGGAAGGCTCTTCCATTGGTCTGGCCTGGTCCCTCAGGATCTGAGGCTCCTAGGGATGCTGCCAGCCCAGGCACCAACCTACACTAGAGACAAACAGAAGGAGAGTTCCTCCCTCTGCTTCACATTTTCTTCAGATTCTTCACATATCTGCAGCAGCTTTCTGCAGAGAGAAATCTGCAGCTGCCTGCCTGTGTTTGGAAACTCATGAAAACACCAGCATCCCGACTGTTTCAGATCTTCTTCTTCTTCTTCTGTGTCTTCTGATTCTTTTTTTTTTTTTAAGTCATAAAGATAGCACATGAATCCTACTACACAGAGCCAAGTATGTGCTGTTTTTTTTAAAACAGGCAGAGTGGGGTGGATGTGTTGTGGGGGAAAAAGAAAAAAATAAGCAAAAACAAAACAAATTAAAAAGCAATCCCAGGGCTGAAGAGATCATTCAGGGTTTAAGAGCGTGCACTGCCCTCAGAGAGGGCCCAGATTCAGTTCCCAGCACCCATGTCTGGGTAGCTCACAACTGCCTTCTCCTTCATCTCCAGAAGATCCAACACCCTCTTCTGGCCTCTGTGTGCACCACACACATGTGCACAAATCCACACACAGAGACAGATGTTGTGAAATATTATTTTAAGATGTGTTACATTCATTTATGCTGTGGAATATTTGTTTAATGGTGCGAAGGCATGTTGCATTTATATTGCATTTGTTTAACTCTGTAAAGCTGTGTTGCTTTGCCTGCCTAAAACACCTGATTGATCTAATAAAGAGCTGAACGGTCAATAGAATAATAGGAGGAGCTGGCAGGCAGAGAGAAATCTAGGAAAGAGAGTGAGGATTGAGAAAAGGAGGACAGGAGGAAGCCAGGGACCAGCCACTCAGCCATACAGCCAGCCACGGAGTAAAAAAGAATGAAAGAATATATAGAATATATATAGAATATATAGAATAAAGAAAGGTAAAAAGCCCAGAGGTAAAGCATAGTTGAAAAGAAACAGGATAATTTAAGTTGGAAAAGCTGACTAGAAACAAGCCAAGCTAAGGTCAGGCATTCATAAGTAAAAATAGTCTCTGTGTATTTATTTGGGAGCTGGATAGGGGGCCCCCAAAGAGTAAAAAAAAAAAAAAAAAAAAAAAAAACTACAGACAGATACATACACAATAGAAAAAAATCCACCCTCTTATCAGGGACCTGAGACTTGGACAAGTTTGCCTAGAACCTACAGGACAACAAACATCAAGGAAGCATCAGAAATGCCTCCCTGACCTTGGCTGACTCACCAGACCTTATACAAATGAGCTGTCTACCCACCTACCACCCTCACAGCTCTGGGAGCAAGGCAAACCTTTAGTTCTCTTCTGGCCCTCAGGTCAAACTGCCTCATGGCCTGCATTCGTCAGAAGGACAAGGAAGCAAAATGCTACAAACTGCCCACAGCTTTCCCACTCACCCCCCCTTCCTCCCACCAGGGGCTTTCCTTTGCAGTGGAACAGGGAGGGAAGGTGACTCCCCAAATCTGGACATCAAGATAACTTTGCTTCCTGCTGAGGCAACAGCATGATCCAGCTCTGGGGCCTTCACAGCAGGCCACCAAGCACTGCCCTATGGGAAGTGTGGCAGATTTAGATGGGAGACTGAGTCCAGGAGCTTGATCTAGCTGAGATGACACACACTCCCCTCAAGGTCCAACTACACACAAACTCAGAATAGGTCCAGTCAACCAATCAGTGCTATACTGGAACTTAAAAATGAGAAATTTGGGGTGAGATAAAAGGTTCAGCCAGTAAAGGGTTTGCTGTGCAAGCAGGAGAACCTGAGTTCAAACCTCAAAACCCATGTTAAAAAAAATTTTTTTTTATTTAAAAAATAACTGGAGCCAGATGGTAGTGGCACACACCTTTAATCCCAGCATGGGGTGGGGGGCAGAGGCAGGCAGATCTCTGAGATGGAGGCCAGCCTGGTCTACAGAGCAAGTTCCAGGACAGCCAACACAGTTACACAGAGAAACCCTGTCTCGAAAAACAAAAATGAATTAATTGATTGATTAAAATAAGATAAAACTGGGCACGGTGAGACACACTTGAAATCCCAGCAATTCCAGAGGAGAATTCCAGATGAGTGAGAGATTCTACCTCAACAAAACAAGGTCGGGCTTGATACCTCCTCGAGGGAAGGCACTTGCTGAGCAAGCCTGACAACCTGAGTTGAATCCCTAGGACCATACAACGGTGGAAGGAGGAAACTGACTCTACAAAGCTGTCCTTGACCTCCATGAACACACCATGGCACAGGCATGCATGCACGCGTGTACACACACACACACACACACACACACACACACACACACACACATGCACACAAACCACAACACACATAGGAGAAGAAAATGTGAAGTCTTGTATGTGGAAAGCAGTATGCTCTGAACACATGCCAAGAAATGGTGTGCCTCTCTGTATAAGGACTCTCAGAAGAGGGGACTCCATAATGGGCCCATGAGCCCTCCTGTCCCTTGCAGGGGGCTTCCCCTAGGCTGCTCCACACTACCCAGGGGATTGCAGGTATCTGTGCTCTCTCTTAAATGTGAGACTTCTCTGCCAGAATGCCAAGGATAATATTTAATATCCGCATTGGTTTAATCAAAAGGGCTCATTTTCCACCCCATGTAATCAAAATGAAAGGATGCCAAAACAGAGCTAACATCCGCGCAATTAGACATCCCAGCATCATGACTGGCCTTCAGAGCCCTGGAACACTAGTGAGGGATGGGAGGGGGTGGGTAAAGCTTCCTCCAAAGTTATTCCAATTCATTTTTCATTCATTGAAGAAAAGCTGCCTACTGGCCAAACTCAGGATGCTATTATCCTAATTGGGATAAAAGCCCAGACCTAACACATGATAGCCGTAAGGAACGAGCAGGGTAGGATGAATCAGTCCCACTTGCTGGAATAAGGAACTGAGGAAGAGGCCCAGACCTGGGCAGAAGTCCCAGTCCTGCAAGAGAACAGGTAAAGGGAACATTCTAACAAGCCCACACTTCCTGCTGTGCCCAGCCCCAGCCCCAGGCCTCCTGTGTACAGATGAGGTAGGTAGCTAAGCCCCTGCCCCGCCTTGTGAGGCTGACAGGCAGACTGTCAGAAAGCCATCATTTGAGGAAGTTCTGGGAAGGGCCTGACTATACAAGCCAGAAATACAGAGAAGGCAGTGACTGGCTGAAACAGGGGAGTCAGGAGCTCAAGCAGAGGACAGCTAAGGAACGAACATCCAGAATAGGAGAAGAGGGAAAAGAAAGGAAGAGGCCTTTGTAAACAGTCACCTCCCAAGACTCATCCCAACAGTTGGTAGCAATTTTCTGCATCTGGGTCAATTCCAGAAGCCATGAAGGCTGATGCCCTTCATCCCTCCCTCCATCCCTCTCTCCCTTCATGGTTGATGGGCACTTTGTGTAGCTATGAAACCCAACAGCATCATTCTCTAAATTAGCACACTTGAGAAAAGAGAGGTGAACCTTTGAGATGGTCCAAAACCACCTAAAAAGCATCACTGCCACACAAGAGTGAGTCACTATAACCTCTGACAGGCAGATGGGAAGGGAGAGTCCTGATTCAGTCTTCCTCACACTGGAACCCAGTCTCCTTGACAGGAAAGACTCCTTGCTTCCCCAGGGCAGTTGACCAAGGACTCATCTCCTAGGATTGTGCTCTGAACCACTGAGCCAACGCTCCAGTCCAAAACCTCACATTTTCATCTATCAGCTCTCTTCTCTCGCATACACTGTAGAACAGTAGTTCTCAACCTGTGGGTCACAACCCCTTTGGGGGTTGAATGACCCTTTCACAGGGGTTGCATATCAGATATCTACATTATGATTCATAACAGTATCAAAATTACAGTTATGAAGTGGCAATGAAAGTAATTTTATGGTTGGGGGTCACCACAACATGAGGAGCTGTATTAAAGGGTCACAGCGTTAGGAAGGTTGAGAACCACTGCTGTAGAGTAAGAACAGTGAATAGTCATGCCATGGCCTAAATGCCACCCTGTCTTAAAATTTCCTCCACCAGAGAAATGAGTGCATTGTTTTTGAATTCTGCTTCAACCAAGTTCTCAAGACACAGGCATCATGGAGCCAGGTTCTCTGCTAGACTATAATGGTCTCTGCCCAGTAACACCCAGTCTTTGTTCCCTTCTAAAACCCCATGAGCTGAGCCTACATTGTCTGCAATTCTCTCAGTATTCTGGTCTTCTGAACTCTCACAGAGTGGTCCATCAACCTCTGCTTACAGCATCCTGAGGCTTTTCTAGCCCACAGCTCCAAACACTTCCTCATTCCTTCTACAAACCAGTCCAAAAGCCTATGCAGCCCACGCTCAGATTCATCACATCAGTCACTCCTAAGGTCCAATATTCTGTATTAGTTTCCTTGTTGCTGTGCTAAAGTATCTGATGAAAGAAATAAGGAAAGAAGAGAGTTGATTTTGCCTCATAGTTTGAGGGCACATCCATCGTTTCAGGAAGGCATGGTGGGAGGCAGCACATCACACTGCATCTTCAACCAAGAAGCAGAGCTCTATGGATGCTGATGCTGTTTTCTTCTCCTTTTAATTTAGTTCAGGACGAAGTCCAGGGGATGGCGCCATCCATACTGAAGGGGAGTCTTCTTACCTTGGTTAACCCAATCTAGAAGCTCCCTCACAGCCATGCCCAGAGGACTGTCTCCTAGGTGAGTCTAGATCCTGTCAAGTTGGCAATATTAACTATCACATGTTGCTACTCAGCCTGGCCACTCCACACACAGCTCCACATGAAGTTATCCTATGACCCAAGAGAAATGAATCACGCCTCTCCAGATGCAAACAAATGTTCATAGCGACATTATTCAGCAGTCAAATGTTAGAAACAACCTGGTTGTCCAAGAGGTGACGGGGAACAAAACATGACACTCATACAAAGGAATAGCAGTGGGCCACAGAAAGGAGCGAAGTGCTTACAGATGCTGTGGCATGGGTCAACCTTGGGAACTTCACTCTTGAGTGACAGGAGCCATGTGCAGAAGCCTGTGCTGTACATTTCCATTCCCATGAAAGCCCAGAACAGGAGTCTGTTTATTCGTGGTTGTTTAGGGGTGGTATTGGGGTGATAGGATTTCTTTCTGGTGTAACAATATTCTAAAATTGACTATGATTGAGGCTGGAGAGACAGCTCAATGGTTCATGTCTATTCAATTCCCAGCACCCACCTCTGGTAGCTCACAACCACCTGTGACTCCAGCATTGGGAGACTTGACACCCTCTTCTGGCTTCCTCAGGCATCTTACTCAGGTGTACAACCCCATTCATTCACAGACGCATGGAAACACATAATTGTTTTTTAATAATGGTCTGGAGAGATGGTGAACCGTTAAGAATACTTGCTGCTCTTACAGAGGACCCAGTTTCGGTTCCCTACCTAGATGGCAACATAGAACCATTTGTTAATCCATTTTCAGGGAATCTAGTGCCCTCCTCTGGCCTCTGAGGGCATCAGGCACATACACACAGTGTGAGCACATCCGCACAGGTAAAACATTCATACACATAAAATAAATAAGTCTTTTTATTTTAAATAAAGACTTCAACTTATTTGGATTTTTAATTGGCTGTGATGATGGGTTATGACTCTGTCATATACTAAAGACCAGTGAGCTGAAGGCTTTCAGTGGATAAATTTTACTGTGTGTAAACTCCACCCCAATCACACTGCTCTTTTCAAAAGACCCCAGGCTGCCTCATACACACCACACAGAACCATGCTGTCTTCAAGTCTATGCCTAAAACTCACCCATTCTCTGGCTTTGGGGGAACTGATCCTGACTTGAGATTTCTGTTTCCTTTTGACAGTTGGAAGTAATTGACCATTTATATGCATGGGCAAAATCCTGCTTTGATCATTGCTAAAGCCACCACACTGAATCATGGGAGTTTGGAGGTTAGAAAAACATCCATCACCCAACAGCCAGGTTTCCAAGAAAGGGGGCTCAGTTTTGGTTATCTCCGGCTCCTCTTAGCACAACCCACACTTGGCCTCAACTTTCTCCTTTTTGGCACACCACTCCCTCGCCATTCCCCCAACTAAGCAGCCTCTTGCCTCAGAAAACAAATGGTTGTAGCCTTTCCCAGCTCTCCTGATTGAGCCCTCCCTCCCTATGAAGGTGAGTTCTGTGTTACAATCTGGCAAGCTGGGGGCAGGGCGCGGCTGCTCCTTCCTCCTGCTCAAGTTATCTGCTTTGCAAGTAAATCAGCTTTGGAAGGAACCCTTGCCTCTACCTGAGGTCAAAATTTTTTTTTTTAATTTTTTTCCTAGAGATTTCTCTAGTGTGTCGCCATACAGATCTTACATAGTTCTTTGTATCCAAGCTCTTCAGGCTGAGGTGGAGCAGGGGCTGAAAAGCTTTCCTATTGAATGAATAAATTATGCCTTTGTTGATTTTTCTTTAAAGGACCCAGCATAGAGCCAAGAAAGTGGATCAGCAGCTGGAAGTATTTACCCCACAAGCCTGACAACCAGAGTTTAATCCCCAGAACCCATATGAAAAAAAAAAAAAAAAAGATGGAGCTGGTCATAGAGAGTGACACATGCCTTGGCTACATATTGAGTTTCAGGCCGTCCAAGGCAACATAGACCTTTTCTCAAAACAGCAACAAATAAAAGTCAGATGCAGGTACATATCAGTAATCTCAACAATCCTGAGACAGGAAGCCAAGACAGGGAGAATTGGGCCAGAAGTTCACAGGCCATCTAGTCTTCAGTTGGGCTGAAACAAGAGAGAGCCTGCCTGTACAAGGTAGAAGGGGAGAACTGACTCCTAAAAGTTGTCTTGTGACCTCTACACAAGTACCATGGCATTCACAAGCTCACACACACACACACACACACACACACACACACACACACACGCACACACCCTATCTCAAAAAAATAGATAGATAGATAGATAGATAGATAGATAGATAGATAGATGGATGGATGGATGGATGGATGGATGGATGGATGGACGGACGGACAGATAGACAGATAGATAGACAGACAGACAGACAGACAGACAGACAGACAGACAGACACAGACAGACAGACAAGAAGAATGCAACATGTAGCAATGTGGTCTTGGTCTTCCTGTCAACCCCGTCTCACAGATACAGAATAGGTGCAGCAAGGAATCTGGCAGCTTTCATGGCTTTTAAATGAGCTCTTAGGCTACGATTGTACCACCAGGCTTTCTTCCCTACAGCTTGCACCACCAGGCTTTCTTTCCTACAGCTTGTACCACCAGGCTCCCTTTCCACCTTCAGCTTGTACCACAGGCCTGCTGTCCACCTCCTGGGCATGTGCCTCCTGACTCCCACAGGGAGCTTGCTATTCTGGCCCAACTGCTACTTTTCTTCTGACCTGCTTTCTCCAAGGGACGGCCACCAAGGCACAACCCACTGGTCATGACTTTTCCAGAACCAAGTCACTAATTATATTATGTCATGTTGTCTACCTGTTTTCATGAGGGTAGAGCGCTCTACCAGAGTGACATCCAGCCAGAGAGTAAATTTGTAGATTTTTTCCTTTTCTATAAAGAATGACCAGCTTCCTCAAGACATTAGCTCTGAGATGAGATAAAATAGCCTTAATTAATATGGCCATTACAGAAAATAATACAGAAGTTCTCAAAAAAAAATTAGGGAGCTGGAGAGATGCTTCAATGGTTAAGAACATTTGCTGTTCTTCCAAAGGATTAGAGTTCGGTTCCCAGCACCCACATTGGGTGGCTCACAATCACTGTTAACTCTAGTTCAAGGGGATCTAATACCCTCTTCTAGCCTCTGCAGGCTCCACTCCATGTACACATATGTATACAAAGACACACAGACATATACATAACTAAATAATAAGCCTGTATATCTGCTGTATAGACAGCTATTTATTAGATATCGTATGCATGTGTGCTAAGTGTTTACTCCCAAAGCTTTTAATCTAGGTTAGAAGAAAAGTCAGTACAAAGATGAGAACATTTACAAAATACTCAATATTCACACACCAAAAAATTCAGAGTAGTCTTAGAATCACATCAAAATTCTCAAATCTGCATGCAATAGCAATGCCAATTTTAACATTCTTTTTTCTCATTTTTTATTAGTTCTTGGGAAATTCATACATTGTATTTTAATCACATTCACATCCATCTCCCAAATCCATTCCCTTTCCTTACCCACTTACCTTTGGGTCTCCCCTCCCCACTTTTTAAAACCAGTTAAGTACAATTTGTGCTGCCCACACACTCTAGGATATGTGGTCTTCTACTGGAGTGTGGTCAGTCTACCTTTGGTCCCACTTTTAAGAAGGCTGACTTTCCCCCTCCCAGCAGGTATCTTGGTCTATGGAATAGCTCCTGGAGGTGGGGTAGAGAGACAGACTTCACACCTGCCTCCCTCTGCATGCTGGGATCTTGTCTGGCTTGAGCTTGTGCTGTGAGTCCGGAGGTGCAGCTGCCCTGCTGTGTTTAGAAAACGCTGCTTCCTTGTGGTTGTCTACTGCTTCTGACTCCTACAATCTTTCTGACTCCTATTCTACTACGATCCCTGAGCCTTGGAGGAGGGGCGTGATACAAACGTTCCATCTGGAACTGAGCCTGCCGAAGTCTCCTATTCTTTGCACCTTGACAAGCTACATGTCAGTCACCATCTACTACAAAAGGAAGCTTCTCTGATGAGAGCTGAGGGCTGCACTAATCTATGGGTACAAGGATAAGTCATCAGAAGTCAGTTTGATATTTAGCAGAAAACAAACAAATAAGCTTTGGTAGGCTATACATTACTCTGCTAGATGAACTCAAAGAGATCCACCTGCCTCTGCCTCCCAAGTGCTGGGAATAAAGGCATGTGCCACCATGCCCTGCCAAAAATAAATAATTTTAATTAAAAAAAAATCATGTGCAGGGTGATGGTGGCACCCACCTTTAATCCCAGCACTCGGGAGGCAGAGGCAGGCAGATCTCTGAGTTCAAGGCCAGCCTGGTCTACAGAATGAGCTCCTGGACAGGCTCCAAAGCTACACAGAGAAACCTGTCTCAAAAAAAAAAAAATCCTGCGTATGTATGTTTTGTCTGCATATATGTTCTATGTATCACTTTTATGTCTTGTGCCCCAGGGGGCCAGAAGAGGGCAACAGACAGTGGTGAGCTGCCATGTTAGTACTGGGACTCAAACCCAGGTTCTCTTGAAGTGCAGCCAGAGCTCTTGATTGCTGAACCATCTCCTCAGCCCCTCCAAACTTTTTTAGGAAGCAAAGCCAGTTTATTTTTCTCCAACATAATATTTGTCTTGATTATTTGGTAATTTCATATAATGCACCCTGATTACACACACTTCCCATGTGCCACCCTCCCACCCTTGTGACTCACACCACACAAGCCCACCACACCAGCAAGGCCCATTCACACCAGCAAGACTAACTCACACCAGCAAGGCATACACACACACAAGGCCCACCACACCAGCCTGCATCTTCTCACCCAACCCAGGGCCTTGACCTTCAGCCAATCTCAAGAAGTTAACAGCACCCTGAATCCCAGGGACTTTGAAATCTAGTTTGCATGGCAACTGCCCTGCATAGACTTCCACTTACCACTTCCACTGGCTGTGCCAAGCCGCCAGAACCCCACAATAAGCCTCCTTTCTTTGAAGCAGGAAGTGCCTTTGGCACAGCCTAAAAGTGCCATTTGAACCCCTGGAGGAGCACCACTCAGAACTGGCTCTGCTTCCTCTGCCCCTCCTTTGGGTAGAGGGGGACACGTGGAAGGATAAGGCAATACTTGGAGGAGGCAGGACGGCAATCCTCACTGACAGCTTTTCTCTCTCTAGAGCTTGGCCAACCTGGGTCATGTTTGCTAGGGGCAAGGCTAGGACCTCTAGACTAAGACAGACAAATGGTCCTTACAAAGAAGGCCCAGCAATCAGCATGGGTCTACTATGACTACTGATAGGGTTTGTAGGAAGAAGGCAAGACAGACAGGCCCTGCCCTCTGCCTTGGTGACCATGAGAGTTTAAAAATCCACATCAGGGGAGGGAGAGATGGCTCATGTAGGGAGCTGCTTGTAGCCACGCCTTAAAGGTGGTGCTGGTTACCGCCTTCCGCCATCCCGATGGCAAGCGCTCCCCATGTTAAACAGCTCCAGGTGAGGCTGTAGCGGAATATGTGGCTTGCTTATGCATGCTTGAGCCTATTGGGCAATGCCCACGTGGCGACCTGGGGTTGGCTGCCCAGAGCCTATATAAGGCCGGGAGAGGCTTTGCCCGGGGGATCTTTTAGAAGTCAGAAGATTGCTCAAAGGCCTGAATAAATTGCAAGAAGAAGAGCTCGGTGTTGTGTCTTCCTTGCTGGACGAGGGGGGCGCGACAGGCTCAGTCAGTAAAGGATATGCCCCTCAATCATGAGGACCTGGGTTTATAACCCCAGGATCCATGTAAAAAGCTAGCTGCAGCAGCACATGCCTAAAATCCCAGTGCTGGGAGAGAGGTGGGTCCCTGGAGCTGAGTAGACAATAGAGCCTGTGGTAATTTGAATGTAATTGATCCCCATAAGCTCATAGGGAGTGGCACTATCTCTGTGTTGGAGTAGATACGGCCTTGTTGGAGGAAGTGTATCACTTTGAGGTCTCATATATGCTCAAGCCACACCCAGTAACTCAGACCACTTCCTGTTGCCTGTGGGATCAAGATGTAGCTTCTTCTCTCAGCTCCTTCTCCAGCATGCTGTCATGTCCTGCCATGGTGATAATGGACTAAACTTCTGAAAATGTAAGCCACCCCAATTAAGTTTTTCCTTTATAAGAGTTGCAGTGGTCATGATGTCTCTTCACAGCAATAGAAACCCTAACTAAGACAAAAGTTGGTACCAGGGACTAGGATATTGCTGTGATAGGCCTGACCATGATTTTGTTTGAAGGAATATGGACCTTGGAACTGTGGATTAGAAAAGCAGTTGAATGCTCTAAGTGCTGCTTAATGGGCCTTACTAGTAGGAAAACAGTGGTGCTGAGTGTGATTTAACTGTGGGTACCTGGATCAAGAGGTTTCAGGGGAGAAGAATGTTAGTATGGGGCCTAGAGACCAGTCTTGTGATATTTTGGTGAAGAATGCAGCTGCTTTTTGCCCTTGTCTGGAAAGTCTGCCTGAGGCTAAAGCGAAGAGTTTTGGACTAATTCCATTGGCAGAGGAAATCTCCAAACAGCCTAATATGGAATCTGTCCTGTGGTTATTAGAGTTAACTCTGATGAAGATTTATAACAAAAAGGAGCAAGCTGAAAAAGGAAAAATACAAAGTGTAAAATTTGAGGAGAAAAGGAACACCAGGAAGTAGAATGGCGTTAAATCCTGTGTTCAAGAAGATAAACAGATTAAGAAATGGAATAAAATGAGTGGTGACCTCAGGGAACGATCCCACCCAGCTAAATTCCCAACTTTTGAAAAGGAATTAAAGAAAAACTTAGATCCAGATGTGGTGGTGCACATCTTTAATTGAAGCACTCAGAAGGCAGAGACTGGTGGATCTCTGAGTTTGAGGCCAGTCTGGTCTAGAGAGCAAGTTCCAGGACAGCCAAGTTTAGACAGTGAAGGACACCATGGAAAACAGAAAGTTGGTGAAGATGTAATTGAACAAATGGGCCATGTTCCATCCCTAGCAAGCAGCAGAACCTGGGCCATATGGTTCTGACTTCAGAGTCAAGGATAGAAGAAGGGGGTTATGGAATCTCCCTCCATGACTAAGGAAAGCCACTGAGGCCAGGCATGTGTCAGGGGTGTCCCTGAATGGAGGCCTACAGAGGCCATTGAATGAAGCCATGAAGTTGAAGCCTGGATTGCCTTGAAGACCCCAAGATGTTAGAGATGCCAGAGCTGTGGGATACCTGCTGAGGAGAGCTGCTAACAGGAAGTGGAACCAGCCCAAGAGAAAGAAGTGTGTTGCAGTCACCAAAGCTGAAAGGAGTTGAAGATCTGAAGAGTGCTTTGACATCAGACGTGGAGATGCAGAGTTTGGAGTTGGCCCAGCTGGTTTGGGGTCTTACTTTTGTTATGATATATGCACATGGGGGACACAGCTAGCCAGGGTATCCTGTAAGTGCAGGGAAACATGCTGGCATGCTGGACAGATGCAGTGGCAGGCAGCGGGTGAGACACACCATGCAATCATGTCGGTGGCGGTGGCGGTGGCGGTGGCAGCGGACATCCATTCACAACCCAGGTGCCACATCTGCGTGGAAAGAGTGTATTATAATATAGAGATAAAAAGACAAGAAGACAGAAAGGAGAGAGGAAGAGAAGAGAGGAAAAGTGGAGGTGTGTGCACCTCATGGCAGGGAAGAAAGAGAGCAGAAGAGAGAGAGAGGAAGAGGGGCATTTTCCTTAAAATGAGGCTTTTGTGTCAGGACACAGGGCAGCACCAAGGGGTGGGATTCCAAGGGTCAGGTCAGAATGTTAACAGCTTTGGTCCAATATCTCCTTGCTACACTCCCTTCCCTGCATTTTGGAATGGTAATGTATATCCTGTACCATTATATGTTGGAAGTATGTGATCTGTTTTTTTATTTTTGATTTTATAGGGGATTACAGTTAAGAGATTACATGAGTCTCAAAAGTGACTCTGGACTTTCAAACATTGTTGAGACTGTGGTAGACTATAGGAACTTTTGAGGTTAGACTAAATGCCTTTTGCATTATAGTATTGTTACAAGCCTGTGGGGCTAGGGAGTGGAATGTGGTGGTTTAAATGTACTTGGCCCCCATAAACTCATAGGGAGTGGCACTATTGGGAGGTGTTGCTTTGTTAGGGTACATATAGCCTTGTTGGAGGAAGTGTGTCACTGTAGAGGTAGGCTTTGAGGTCTCATATATGCTCAAACCACCTAGTATCTCAGACCACTTCCTGTTGCCTGTGGGATCAAGATGTAGCTTCTTCTCCTCTCTCAGCTCCTTCTCCAGCACCATGTCTGCTTGCACACTGCCTTGTCCTACCATGATGATAATGCACTAAACCTCTGAAAATGTAAGTCACCCCAATTAAATGTTTTTCCTTTATAAGAGTTGCCCTGGTCAGTGAGTCTCTTCACACCAATAGAAACCCTAAAACAAGAGGTGTGGCTTTGTTGGAGTAGATATGGCCTTGTTGGAGGAAATGTGTCACTATGGGGGCAGGCTTTGAGGTCTCCTTGCTCAGGCTATGCTCAGTATGTGCAGGGAGCCGCCATTCCAAGATGGCGCTGGCCCCTGGCAGCTCAGTAGTAAACAACTCCATATATGGTCATAATCTTGAGTCACTCGTGCCAAGGTCTGCGCATGCGCAAGTTACGTTGTCATAGCCTTATGTCCTCAGCCTATCCTGTGGCTCTCTGTGCTTGCATTCTGGCGGGATCCAATCATAGATTGACCCGTCCATTCAAATCCTCATATAAGCAGCCGCCTGGTGGCCCCGGGGCCCCTCACTTCCAGCTCTCCCTTAACCAAGAGGCACTCCAATAAAGTGTAATCTGAGAAGGATCCTCGCGTGGTGGTCGTTCTTCCTCGCTGGTTGAAGAGCTCGCCGCAAGTATGGTACACAAACTCCTTCCTGTTGCCTGCGGATCAAGATGTAGAACTCTCATCTCCTCCAGCGCTGTGTCTGCCATGACAACAACGGACTAAACCTCTGAACTATAAATGAGCCTCCATTAAATGTTTTCCTTTATAAGAGTTGCTGTGGTCGTGGTCTCTTCACAGCAATAGAAACCTGTAGACAAAGCCTAATCAATGAGCTCCAGTTTCAGTGAGAGACCCTGTCTCAAAAATTAAGGTGGCTCTGTGGTTAAGAGTGCTTCTTGCTCTTGCAGAAGACCCAGGATCAGTTCTCGGTACCCACATAGCAGCTTACAAATGTCTTTAACTCCAGCTCCAGCTTGATTTGGTGCCCTCGTCTGGCTTCTGTGGGTACTACAAGCACATGGTGTACAGACATGCACTTTCGAAAGCAAAGCACCCATATACATAAAAATAAATAAATCCTTTTTAAAAACTTAAGGTTTTTAAAACTCCAGCTTCACGGGGTCCAGAATCCTCTTCTGGGGGCCTCTCTGGGCACCTCTCCAGTACCCTGCTTCAAGTTTTTTATGTTGCCAGGCAGTTCTTGTGTGATCTAGGTGGGCTTGCTCAGTGATGCTGTGGATAGATGTGGCTACAGTAGTTGTTAGGGCCAACCTGATTCCATCTCCACATCTGGCAATGGGTCTTGGCTGTTGGCTGGGTGCCTCGGTGGCCTCTTTTTATTTTTTTTATTTTGATGATGATGATAATGTGTTTTTTGTTTTGTTTTTTGTTCTTTTTTTGTTGTTTTTGTTTTTTTTTTTTTTTCTGTAACCCTGATGTCCTGGAACTCACTCTGTAGACTAGATTAGCCTCAGACTCAGAGATCTTCCTCCCTCTTCCTCCCAAGTGCTGAGATTAAAGGTGTGCACCATCTGACATGGATGCTGGGGTCTGCACTCTGGTCCTAACAATAGAACAGAAGTGCTTTTAACTACTGAACTGCAACTCCAAACTAAAATACTTTTTCTTTTTATATGAAATATTATATATGTATGTATGTATGTATATAGTGGAGAGTATCAAAGAAAACATCTGACATCAACCTTGGGCTTCACCATGTATGCGCATATACATGTACATACACACATGCACACATACACACACGTGAAGATGCATACACACACAAAAAGCAAGTAGTAACAGTGGCTATCTTGAGTTAGCAGTGGTGGCGCACGCCTTCAATCCCAGCACTCGGGAGGCAGAGGCAGATGAATCTCTGAGTTCTTGGCCAGCTTGGTCTTCAGAGCAAGTTCCAGGACAGCCAAGAACAGCCAAGGCTACACAGAGAAACCCTGTCTCGAAAACAAAGAACAAACTAACAAAAAAAAAAAGAGAGAGAGGCCATCTTAAGATGTTCAGCTTTGGGGTGATTTATTCTGCAACAATAAATAATTAAAGAGGTCTCCTGGGCTGTCTCTCAAATGCTCAGCTCCGGGCTCTCCCTTCCCCCACTCCCCAGCCCAGGGATGCCATATCTACTCTGCTGACCTTGCTTTGATGTCACAGACTATCTCAAAGTCAGAGTCAGACCCACTGGCTCACCCCTTGGCAAGCCTGCCACCACTGACTAATCGCCAAGAATAGCCAGACCACCTGTCCTCTTGGCTCCATGGTGTGAACACTTCCTGCTTCCATACTTGGGAAATCTACCCACTGGCCAGCTTCTGCCTGAGTCACCTTGGAGTTCATCACCCACCTCAGCCATGTCTAAACTTACCCATCAGTCTCATGGGCTAGAGGTCTACCCACCTTACTGTGTCCCCACTCAGTTCACACCCTCCTGTCTTTTTCCCACCCCATCCTCCTAACTCAATAGCTTTTGACCACATTCTGAAGATGCAATGTTTATAACTTAATTATACATTATCTGAAGTA
>CABHPP010146802.1:41228-65124 GCA_902168425.1 Peromyscus attwateri | reverse complement strand
AGAGATCATAAAGTAGGTTACTCAGATCACTGAGGAGAAACCAACAGGGTTAGCCTATTTAAGCCAGTGAAAGAAACATAGACTATTATTTTATACATCACATTTTTGTCTCTGTGAGACTCAAGGCCAGAGAAATTTATAGAGACAGGCAGGCAAATGAGGAGGAGGGCCTGGGAACATGGGGTGTGAATAAGAGATCATAGGTTTTTTTTTGAGTCTGATGTAATGTTAGGAAGTAGAGAGCAAGGGTATCCCCAACATTGCAAATGGTTTAATTTTTCAAGGTTTCTGCTCATTGAAATGTTTACTCATGTGAATTTCCCACAAAACTTGAGCATGATGAACAGATAGAATTAAATGACAGTGATTTAAATGGAAATTAATAAACCGGAGAATGGTACAGTGAATATATCTGCATACTTCCATGAGGAAAACATACATGGGGTTCTCATTGAGGCTCTGAGATGATG
This sequence comes from Peromyscus attwateri, assembly GCA_902168425.1. Classification (NCBI taxonomy): domain Eukaryota; kingdom Metazoa; phylum Chordata; class Mammalia; order Rodentia; family Cricetidae; genus Peromyscus; species Peromyscus attwateri. Next base: position 64,654 of record CABHPP010146802.1, on the reverse strand, counting down.
CCACTGTGAGATAGATAGAAGCAGAGGACACCAGAGACTAAAATGTCTATCTCTTGTCCTGTGTGAGACATGTATAGACACATCTAAGACTAACATTCTAAGCCATGTCACTAATTGTGACACATCTGTGTCCACTCAGACCAAAAATCAACTAACATCACAAAAGGAATTATTTAATTTATCATAAGAGAAGTCTTGTCTCACACAGAGCCATGCCTGTCCTACCGCATCAGTATCTGACAAGGGCTACATCTAAATGCTTCTGGTTATCCAACTGTTTCACTTGCCACTAGAAGTCACCTATGCTTATCCACATGTCAAGAGCAGAAGGAAAGAAAGACATGATTTCAAGTCATAATCTGAAATTATCAGAAAATTATTTAATTTTGCAATTTCATCTTCCTCAAGTCCAAATCATGGCTTGACTTTGAGACAGGACTTATCCCTGACAAAATGTTTTACATTAAGGGAGTCACCATGATGCTCTGACAATCAGAGTGAGACCAGCAAACTACAGGGAGCCAGTGATACTTCAGGGGGCGCCAAATCTCTATGGTTTCAATTGTAACCTTGAGCCAGGTGCACAGAAGGCCAGAAGGGACTTCCTGTCAGCCTTGACTTCCTCTCCCTGCCCAGTATGCAGAACAAACTGCAGGACTTTGAAGCTGGCAATTGTTGACTTCCTTTGACAAATAGCATTTGTGCTACAAGAACATGGATGGTGCAGCACAAAAGTCTGGTCTATGTGCACAGCACACTTGTACTCATTTCTTTCATTTCCTGTCTCACTCCTCTGTTTTTGTTTTGCATCTGTTATAATTGCCTGTCCTTAGTCCACACTTTCAGCACAGACTATTATCCACATTCAAACAACACTGCTTCACTTTATGTCAGATGCAAGACATCCCTAGTATCAACCCCCAGGCTGTTCATAATTCTGCTTCTGATGACTCCAGGCTCTGTATGTTTCAATCACTCAATATATTGTTGCTCTTTGTATCTCAATACAAGCATCAAATATGAAAGTAGGTAGAATCAGATTCCTGTAATGATGTGCAGTTAAGTTTGGATTGTAAAAGAGGAGAAATGAGATTAAAATCAACAAAAGTTTTTCATGAGGTTTCAAATTATGCAGAATGGATGGTCTGTGCTGGAATTTCTTCATATTTGAACACAGACTTATTGTCAGTTACAATACTACAAAAAATAAACCTAGATTTTATATTTTCATTTAAGATTTTTCACGTAAGTTGATTTATTATAAAACTATTCTTTGTTTTCAAGTTCTTATTATTCTAATTATGTGTCTATGTCTTTTTGTGGGTATAGAACATGAGTGTAGGTGCCCAAGGAGACTGAAGGACTTGCCTCCCCCTGGAGCCACTATTATAAGTGGTTGTGAGCTACCCTATGTGGGTGCTAGAAATCAAAGTCAAGTCTTTGGGAAAGAAGTACATGTGCACAATTCCTGATCCACCTCACCAGATCTTTATTCTTTATTGTAAAGTCTGCTTTACCATTTTTATTATATTAATCTTCAATTTTTATATAAATATAAGTACATCATTTTCTCCAAACTTCCCCACATGCCCCTTATACTTTCAAATCTGTAACTTTTATTAAATGACTTATGTAAAGGGAGAGCACACATTTCATCATTTTAAATAGAAATGTATTTTATTTCTACCTGCCTCATCAAGAATGGTTAGACACTGATATGGGAGTGCAGAGGACCCTAAGAGTTCAAGAACAGCACCCAGTTAGAAGCAATAGGCAAGGAAGGACTGCTGCAGAGGTCTCAGTGTGAAGAGAGCAGACTCTACTGGAAAGGATAAAGTCACTGGGTCTGAGCACAGAATAGGACAGGCACAGGATGAATGGGAGGCATGGGCCACTGTTTCCCTGTTAGGCAGGATCAGGAGTGAGACTGTGAGGTGCATGGGTGAGTACATCAGTGTGCAGACCCAGCTCAAGCGGAGGCCTTAGGGGAAAACAAAAAAAGTGTGAAGACATGAACATCAGACACTGAAAGGGATATGGATCCTTGTATATTACATTGTATATCTGATTTTGTTCAGTACATGGTCATATGCAAATCTGCCCTATGCAAAGCCTTTCGAGTAGAAATCTGAGGCTCTCTTCCCTCACCAGCAAGGGAGCACCTGATTAGTCTCAAGAAACTACTGTACCCCAATCTCATATCTCATGGAGTGGGTGTGGAGGCTCCTTTTCCTGCTGGCAGCTGCCCAAAGTAAGACATCAGACCTCAAATCTGGAAAGTAAACTGTGGCAGTTCCATGACCCCTCACTTCCCCATGTTCTCTCCACAGGTGTCCAAACACAGGTTCAGCTGGTGCAGTCTGGACCTGAGCTGAAGCAGCCTGGACAGTCAGTGAAGATGTCCTGTAAGGGTTCAGGGTACAGCTTCACAACCTATGGAATGAACTGGGTGAAGCAGGCACCAGGACAGGGCCTGAAGTGGATGGGCTGGATCAATACCTACACTGGGAAGCCAACATATGCTGAGGACTTCAAAGGTCGGTTTGTCTTCTCTTTGGAGACCTCTGTCAGCACTGCATACCTGCAGATCAGTAGCCTCAAGAATGAAGACACGGCCATGTATTACTGTGCACGATACACAGTGTGAAAACCACATCCTGAGGGTGTCAGAAACCCTGAGGGAAGGTGGTTCTGCTATGCCCAGACAGCAACAGAAAAAATATCCTACCCTTGGACTTTGACTAGGATTATGAGATTAGTGGTTTTAGATACACAGAAAATTGATCTCTGTTCATCCATGGAGTATTCTCAGTGCTGTGTTGAGAGAGAAGTCACACAAAAAGGAGAGGGGGCATTGTATAGCACCACTAACTTGGCATAAAACCTACAGTTATTATAACACATCCCTATATAAATTTAGTAAACATTTATTCCACAAACAATTCTAAAATCATGTATTAGAAGCAGAAACATCAGCCTCTATCATGCTGTCAGAGAAGATGAACAATTTGGTGGTCTACAGGCTTACAACGGAGAACAGAAAGATGGAGAAGACAACTGTGCTGGGAAGTGCTGGCCTGCAGAGCATCCACTGTAGACAACAATCAACCACATAACCTGTGCCTGCCTTAGGTCTGCTTGGTGTCACAAAATGAATGTGAGTATTTGAAGGTAAAACACACACATAGCCTAAGAAGTGAATATTTACAGGTGTTCAAAGGTGTGGTACAGTGAAATGTAATACACACACACACACACACACACACACACACACACACAAAAATGAAAATTTTCAGAAATTATCACTGAAAAAATGATAAGAAGGCAACTTCAAGTGTAAGAGGAAAATATAGGAAGAAAAAGTTGTGGTAGTAAAGGTGAAATTTGAGTCTTGAATCTGAATTTTCAGATGTAGGTTAGACGTGGTTGTTGTGATCCAAGTTCTCAGGATGTAGGTCCAGGGCTTCTTTCAACTTCACTCAACATTTCCAGTTGCAATCAATAATTATTTCTTCCTTTCTAGCTTTCATGTTCATTGACTTCATTACATTGCAAAATCCCATCTTGATGTGTTGTAAACTGTGATTTTATTTTAGCTTCAATTGTCCAAGTTACAAGCTTAGTATTTTCCTCCAGAGAAGCCTGTTCCTGATGTGATAATTTATAAAATTCAGACTCAAATTCTTTTTCTGTTTCAGTCTTTTCTCTATTGCGTTATTTTGTTATAGAAAAGTTCTGAAATGGTGAAACAGAAACATGGCATTCCATTCTCAAATTCCCCATGTTTCTACCTTGTAATTTATAGAAATGTTGTGATAGATATCTTTTCCTCACTGTGTGAGATATCAGGTCAATTATCTGAGGAACCATATTTTTCAAAAGGGAACATCTGTGCTGACAATGATGACATTACCTTTGCCAAACATGGGTTGTTTCCTTTACCATAGATATTCTGCATGGAAGATGCTGCTGTGTCATCACCACGTCCTTCGTTCTGAGTCTCATACATTTGAAATTGTTTGGTGAATCTTTCTTTTAGTTCAAATCATCTTTATTTTTTTCATTGCAGGCTTGTACAACATTCAGCAGAGGGTTAAGTCGTGGCAATGTTGAGACATTAATTTCTTTTGTGGAACTGTTATCCATTATTCCTGTTTACCTGAACAGAAATACCCATGTGTCAGAATACCATGTGATTGTCCTCTCCTGCCTTGTTTTCTTGTGTATCTCTCCAAGTCTGATTGCCCTACTTTGAGTGAGCTCTGCTGGGTGCATAGTCATGAGGCTTATAAGTACAGGAGGCACAGGGACTGTGAGAACCTTGCAGGCAACTTGATGTTCAGTAAATTGCAAGTGCAGTAGGAGGCATAGGGATGAACGGTTCTGGAAAAGCCAGGAAGTCTGGTAGCACTGGATGGCAGGAACCTGGAGGAGTGGGAGGCCTGTTGTATGCAACAGCAATGTGTACCCAGAAGTTCAGAGAAGCAAGAACATGAAGAAGACTGCCTAAGATGTGGAAAGAAGCAAAGACAACATGATGGGAAGGGGAGGGAGGTCACAACAAAAGAGTAGGGCCGTGGGAAATGAAGGGGCTACACTACCTGGTAGTGCAGGGAAGGGAAGTCTCTAAGGACCATGTGTTTTTTTTTCTTTAAGAAACAGCATACCTAGCTGCTGGGCAGAGAAAGGGAACTCCTTGAGGAACTGGAGAGCAGAAGAATATGGCACAGAAAGGAATTAGCTCACCTGGTGCCTTAGGGAAGTCACAGAAGAGCTGGGAGAGGCTTTTGAATGGCAATGAACTGCCCTGTGTGGTAAGTAGGGACTTGGAAGTGGTGAACACGGATCTTCAATGAGCTTTTATTTTGAACATACAATAATCTGAGATACTATTTGTATTTGTGTAATGAAGTTATTTAATTATTCAGGATCAGTCTTTTAGTTTTATGCATCCAATACTGTACCATCGAGGTATGATCTCAGCCACACTGATACTTCAATTAAACATACATTCATTATTCACTGAAACTTATACAAGGTCTCCTAAAATTGCCATTTATTAATGTTTCTTCATTTCTTAATTTTTGATGATTTTTTTTTGATAATTTGTGCTAAAACAGCTAAGGAGGTTACATGTACAAAGCATTAGAAAGCAAGACTGCCAAGTTATATCATTACTATTCATAACTATAAATTTATTGTAAGTAATGTCTCCTTTTTCATTCATCTTATTTGTCTTTTCTTTTTATAAACAATTTCTTATGCTTCAAGCATAACTCAAATATATGTATCTCCTGCTCCCACTACTTGCCTATTCCTGCAGAGCTGGGGATGACACATGTATTCAGGCATGCATAAAAGATACCTACCAATCGACCTACCTCCCCAGGACAATAATAAGTGATTCTTAGATGCTGTAACTATCACTTCAGACTGTATTTCATCAGAGACACCTGCACTATTATCTATTTATTCCAATGTTCCCACCACTGAGCTCAAAATACAGCAGTAAAATATTGAATAATGGTCCCCTTTACTCATGAAACCCAATCCTAACCTATAACTCTGTCAGAGACACCAAGTTCTAGACTCACAGATCTTTCCATTCAGTGCCCAACACTGAACACAGTATGTCCAACATGGAGTTCAGACTAACTACCTCTTTTAAAAGGTAACTGATGGACAGGAAGAGATACTGATAATTTTGTGCAGATATGAGTCAGAAGGACATTGGAGATTAGTGGGAGTTTACTGACAGAATTATCTCTGTTTGCAGGTGTCCATTGTGAAGTGCAGCTGGTGGAGTCAGGGAGAGGCTTGATGGACCCTGGTATTTCCCTAATACTCTCCTGTACACACTTTGGATTCGCTTTCAGTGACTACTGGATGAACTGGGTCCTCAAGAGTGCAGGGAAGGGGCTGGAGCAGGTTGATGAAATTAGAAACAAAGCTCATAATTATACAACATACTGTGTAGAGTCTGTGAAAGGCAGGCTCTCCTTCTCAGGAGATGACTTCAAAAGCAGCCTCTCCCTGTAAGTGAACTGCTTAAGAGCCAAAGACAGTACCATTTATTACTGTACTAGAGACAGAGTGAGGGACCTTGAGTGTGAACCCTGACACAAACCTCCCTACAGAGCGCTCAGAACCAGCAGGGGACAGAGTGTGCCCTTGGAGGACAGGTGCAGACATAACTGAGCTTTGGTTTCTGCGATCTTAGCTGTCTCTCCATCTAATGGTTCCCCAGACTGTTTTCTGCACTTGTGGTCTGTAGATGTCTCTGACACCTGCGGAAAGAGGAGTTCTGCTTTGCTGTGATTTGTAAACTCGTGTACCACGGTTTAACTTGAACTAAGTGAAGAAAAGCAACTGTGGTTGCAGGAATGACTCTACTCAGTTCACCAGGGTCAAATGCTTAGCAGCATTTGATGGTGAGGCAAAGCCTCAGTGGTATTCTGATTAGGACAGTCTTTGAGATGAGGGAAAGCAAGAGGGAGTTAAGGTCACACTTAGTGACCCAAATGCCCTAAAAGGTCTCCATTCTTTCTGCTGAGAACTGTGCATATCAGGTACAGATCTGAGCCATTTGTATTTCTAACTGATTCAGTTACTTATAATTTTCACCATCATATCTCCCATTACATTTTGTTCATCTAGAAAAACTTCTGAGCATTGTTCTAAACACTGATGTGAGCCATTTACCTTAAACTCAGCTGAGACCCAGGCTTTAGATTCTGTGGAGAATTGGGGAAGGTTGTTGTGAAATTTTCAGTCTCAATTTTCCCAACTCCTTCTTCTTTCTCTTTTCATGGACTCTTACAGACTGTAATATGACATGGTTAATCTTGGAATTACTCTGCTAAATCAAAGTATTCTGTGGAAGACTTAACATTTTCTGTTCCACCACCTTGTACCATGTTGAGGAGATTGGCATATGAGTCTTCTATTGTGCACTGTGCATGGCTCAGTACTGAGGACTCAGTGAGCCATGTTTTCCTTCTACCCGATAGATAGCTGCCTATAACTGAATTATAACATGAATAACTTGCTTCATGAAAGCCCTGCCCAAGATAGTTGTCTATTCAAGAGTCACTTAACACACTAACCCTACCCTCACAGCAAAGAAAATGTAATTTCCTGTTTTCCCTTTAGCATCTCATTGTCAATGGAAAACTCATTTCCATTGAATAATTATTTGTGTGAGAACAGCTATAGCTCAGAAAATATGTGATCAAAATATACTTTCTCTCATGCATGATTCTTGTGAACAGGAAAAGAGAGAAGTGTCCTCATTTACAGTTGGAAAAGAATAGATGTGTGATCTCTGCTCTTCCTGAAATTTCCTGCACATCAACTTTTTCTTCACACTGGTTGTAAAGCCACACTGTGTTTAATGGCTTGTTGAATCAAGAAGGGTTACTGAATAACAGACATCATCCTTACTCCTCAAGAGACTTGTGCTAGTTTTATTATTTATAGACACATAAAAAGATGAACACAAGTTTTATTTATACAAAACACACATATTAAAAATACGTACAATTTCTGAGGTGATAACAGGAAAGACCTTCTCAAATGGTTGCAAATACAGATAGCATGGCAAGGAGCTCATGTGTATGCAGGACAGGAAGTATTCAGCAGAAATAAAAAACAGAACACAATGGGAGAAAAATCTCTTAATATATTTTTAACAATTCTATGTGTGTGTAGAAAGAATTGCGACTATATCCACTTTCTGGGCTGTTTTCTCCATCCACCACTCCTGCTGACCCCCTTCTCATCCACTCCTGATGGCCTTTCTCATCCACTCCTGCTGACCCTTCTCATCCACTCCTGCTGACCCTTCTCATCCACTGCTGCTGACCCTTCTCATCCACTCCTGCTGACCCTTCTCATCCACTCCTGCTGACCCCCTTCTCATCCACTCCTGATGACCCTTCTCATTCTCACCCATTTCCCTTCCTATTCTCATGCTTTTCTCATGTGGGGAGAGTCACAGCCTCTGAGTGTTCATGGCTATGATGGCCTTGTCACATTCAAAGACAGCATTTTACAGCACTTCTCTCTATATTATGTCTCTAACAGTCTTTCTAACTCATCACCCATGATGGTCCTTAATAGTTGCAAAAGGTGCTATCAATGTTTCACCTAGCAATTAGCACTCCACTGTTGCCTATTCTCAACACTTTGACCAATTTGAGTCCTTGCATTCAGCATCACCCTCTGGAAAGAAAAGAGAAGCTCCTCTGACCTAAACTATAACAGGACTGTAAATATAAACATAAATGCCTACAGAAACAGAAAGTCAAGAGCATATAGTGGCCTCTTCCTGTATTCCCATGTTCTCAGCTTCCCGATTACCATAATCCCACTGTAATGGATTGAACTCTTTGAAACTGTAAGTAAAATAATTCATTCCAACTTAAAAAAAAACCATAAATGCCTACAGTGGAGTCCATTTACAGCTACATGTCCAATTAGCAGAACCTAAGCAGTACCTTTTAATGTAGAGCCTATCATTCCCAGCTGTAGACTTTGGACAAGGTTAATAGTGCCAGACACTCAAGGCTAGTGGTTGCTCCCACAAATGATAGTTTAGTATTATTGATGAAGACAAAATTTACATATCTCATTGAAAACAGAAAAGTCAAACTGGTTCCTGAACAACAGCAACAACAACAAAAGAATTAAAAAAGACAGGAATATGACTGCTCCTAAGTATGATGGAAGGGAAAGCTTATTGTGGATAAAAGGCAGAACATAGCCAGAGGCAAGAGGAACCTGAAGAGTCCAGAATGGTCATGACTCTGGGCCATGTAAGGAGAGAGTGGAGGGAAAGGGTAGAGAAGGGAGCCAGGCACAACAGTCAGGCAAGAGGGCAAAGGTACAAAAAAGGTGAGGTAACCAAAATGGTTGGATTATACAGGGAAGAACAGTGGAACTCCCTATGCTGGCTAGCTCAGGAGAAGGAGTGAGGTATGTAAGGCAGGAGGACACTGTAGCATTAGGGACTGAGTGATGCCAGGAGAATCAGGTCTGCTTTGGTATGTTAAATGGGCACTTGTGGTGGAAGTTTCTGTTCAGCCAGGTCCCACACCTTTCAGTCCCTAATAAACACAAAGAGGCTTATATTATTTACAAGCTGTTTGCCGTATTGCTCAGGCTTATAGCTAACTAGCTTTTATGCTATAATTAGCCTATAATTCTTGTCTATGTTAAGCCACATGGCTTGGTACCTTTTCTCAGTCCAACGTTCTCATCTTATTTCTTCTGCACCTGGCTGGCGACTCTGTCTCTGCTTTTCTTTTTCCCAGAATTCTCCTAGTCTGGTCACCCTGCCTATATTTCCTGCCTGGCTACTGACCAGTCAGTGTTTTATTAAACCAATTGGAGTGACAAATCTTGACAGTGCACAAGAGCATTATCCCACAGCAGGCACTTCAGCCTTTTGTCCCAGATCTGAAACTCAACAGCGCCTAACTAGAACTTCCACCCCTACTGGCTTCTGTTGATAATGGAAGATACTCTGTATGCCACCAGAGGAGAAAGGCAAACAACAACCAGTTACAAACCCTTCAGTCTATGGTGGTGACCTATCTTCACGACATGCTAGCACAATAGGGGCACAAAGGAAGGGGGAGCAACCATCTGGAGTTAGGGCATACCTCACAAGATCAAACGCATGTGCGACATTATGTTAGTGGCCCCAGATCTGAGAGATGCCACGAATCTATGGGAAAACCAAATACAACGGTTCTACTAAAGGAACATAACAATAAAAATCACTATTAATGACATTCTTCTCCACTCACAGATCATCATTAGAGAAACTTCCCTCTGCAGTAGATGGTAATAAATACAAAGACTCATAACCGGACAATAGGCAGAGAGTGAGAGACCTTGGCACACTCAGTCCTAAATGGGATGTCTCCATCAAATCTCTCCCCTCAAGGCTCAGGGAACTATGCTGAAAAGAAGGCAGGAAGATGGTAAGAACAGTGGGGATTGGAGACACCAAAGAAACAGTGTTTGCCAGAAACAACAGGACTGATAGACACAGCAGATAAGAACTCACAGAGACTATGGCAGCATGTACAGGGCCTAACACATCCCTAACACAGAGCTAACTCTAATTGACAACTACTTTCAAAGGTAAAATTAATTCCCTCCAGTGGCTTGTAACTGGATATATAAACCATGCTTGAGGGTAGGACCTATGTCCAGCAATAAATGGTTAACAAACAAAAAAACAAAAACCCTGAATTATATTTTTGGAGATGTTTTGTCTCACAATGCTTTGTTAGGGCTTTTAATAAACATTAAATGTCTTTTGATCATTTATTATGCTTTCTGATTCTGTGTTTTAATGTCTGGTGTGTATGTGTGTGTGCATGTACATGTGTCTCTTGTGTTTTTTTTCTTTTTCTCCTCTTCTAGTATGTTTTGTTTTGTCTATTTTTTAAAGAGAGAGAGAAGAATAAGGCATGAAGCTGAATGAGTTTGGAAGTGGGAGGAACTGGGAGGGGAGAAGAAGAGAAATGTTATTAGAATGTTTAGAATTCACTGTATAAAATTTTTTCTTAAGCCAGGCATTGGTTTTACCCACCTTTAATTCCAGTACTCCAGAGGTAGAGGCAGGCAGATCTCTGCTGTGGGATGTTCTGTATGGCAAATGTGTTGCTAATAAAACACTGATTGGCCAGTGGCTAGGCAGGAAGTATAGGCGGGACTAACAGGATAAAAGAACAGGAAGGCAGAAGGAGTGGCTGCCTGCCAGCCAGCAACCGCCAGGACAAGCAGCATGTAAAGATGCCGGTAAGCCACGAGCCATGTGGCAAGGTATAGATTTATAGAAATGGATTAATATAAGATATAAGAACAGTTAGCAAGAAGCCTGCCACGGCCATACAGTTTATAAGCAATATAAGTCTCTGTGTTTACTTGGTTGGGTCTGAGCGGCTGTGGTTCTGGCAGGTAAAAGAGATTTATCCTGACCGTGGGCCAGGCAGGAAAACTCAAGATACAGATCTCTGCAATTTCCAAGCCAGCCTAGTTCACAGAGTGAGTTCCAGGATAGCCAGGACTGTTACACAGAGAAACCCTATCTCAACCTCCCCCCCCCAATATTTTTCCTTAAGTGATTTATTTACACATTTACAACTTGCATTTATATAGCTTAAATAATTTTCTGGGTTCCTTTAGTTGAAAGTTATACCTGAAACCTGTTTATCCTTTACTATGAAGCCTGTGAACAATGCAACTCTGCCTGTATTTTTAATAAGAAATTTAACTAATGAACTATCAAGGTGGTTGTAACCTTGGGAAGGCTGTTAAAGAGGCACAGCTATCAGTAGCCTAGTCATCAAACACCATCAGATTTGAGAGGGATAAATTTCACCTGAGTAAGCAGAGGTACAGACCAAGAGGGTTCTGTATTTATTAATAATGATACATACTTATTGGCAACTTAGAAAGCTACCCAAGGTTCCTCTGTAGTCATTGGGGTCAAAGGTCCCAGGGCATCATCAGTCTTTGGCTACCAGACCTAGAAGATCTGACACACTTTCTTTTGGACTAGAAACTTGGTAGGGACCAGCCTACCTCATCTAGGCAAAGCAGGGTAATTGACTCCTCAGTGTCCTGCCTGTCCACTGTCTGGACAGGGTCTTGGCAGCAGTTGAGGTGAAAGGCAGTTTTTTCCACCCCATGGCTGGCTTTGTCACATTTGAAGCAAGCTCCAGGTGGAGGTTCTTCTGTGCTTATCCATCTTCTTTGGAGGAGATAGAGGTTCTGCCAGGAGCTGGCTTGCCTTTCTATCATAAAAAGCTTTTTTGTTAATCATTTTAAATGCTGTATTATCAGATCTCTGAAGCATTTGAGGACCATTATCTGTTAAGTATGTCTAAACCAGACAAAAGTTGCTTGTTTGTCTATTAACTTTTATGTCTTTTAAGATTAGGATTTTATAGCTTTATCCCTGTTAAGTTTAGCTTCAAAAATAATAATTTCTGACTTGAAGCTCTTTTAATATCAAGATAAAACTCTTAACTTACAAACACAGTCCACAAAGAGACTGGGAACTTTCCTGGGTCTTTTATATTAGAGAACACAACAACTTTCTAAAGATCTTTCAGAATTCTGTTCTCTTTCTATGCTATTGTTAAACTAGAATTTCAGAGATTCAGAGGTTTTTTTTTTTATTTTTGCATTGATAAGTGGAAGTTCTGATAAACTGACAGAGCACTGACTACTTATTTTTCAATCACAAACTCAAAATTTTTAATTTTCTTTGGTTGTCCTCTAAGTATAGACTTAAAGGTGTATTTAATTAGGCTAAAACCAGGCTCTCTAGACAGGAAAAATATTCATACCTTTTAACACAAAGCCATAGCCTTTACTATGACACCAAGTTGTAACTCTGTTCCAGCTGTTTTACATACACCTGCATATTCCTGTGGAAAGAGTTCTGCTACTGTATCAACGAAGCTGGCCTGGTAGAAAATAATATGGACTCACTTCACAAAATGTCTGAAGAACTTTACCAATACAACCAGGTCACATTTCCATTCCATTCTTTCAGGCTGTCTTCACTCTTTCCATGGCTAGCCCTGTTCGTAGGGCAGTGGTAATATTCAGTTTATTTTTTTTCTCCTACACCTTGCTTTCTCTGTCTCCTCCCGAAACAGATTCATGAGTTCTACAGGGTGATGGCTTACTGAATGTTTCTTCATCCATACCTCCTTCTGAGCATGAGCCAATCAACCTTCGACTCCCCTTCTCCACATTGTCCCATCCCCGCAGAAAATAGCAAGATTTGAAGCAATGCCTATATGTCCAAAAATGTCAAGATGTTCAATGGGAACCTCCAGTTCTCCCCTGCATGATCAGAAAGCTCCATTCCCATCTCTCCAAACACCTTCCCCCACCCCCCCCCACACACAGAATCTCTGAACAAAGGGAGGGAACCAAAAAGCCTAGTTCCTCATTCTTGGTGGCTACAGCAGCTTCTTCCCCTGAAGTTGCCAGTCACCCAAGTCTCTACATAAACACTCAGCTTTTGACCATATTTAGGCACAAAGCCAGCTTGGGGTGGGCACATCATCATACCTCAACTACAACCTATATAACATCCCTGCTTTAGTTTGGGTGAGCAGCTTCTCTGGCCTTGATCTCTGGTACTGGAGAAGCCGGCTCACAGTTTCTTTGCTTGAGTAAATCTTTCTTACACTTTTTCATTTAGATTGATCTGGCTTACTTTATTGGTGGAGAAACCTATTACTGGGGGACAGAAAATCTATTAAGCAAAAGCAGGAGGTTAGGTATACATTCCTAAATCGTTCTCTATTAGCCTGAATAGACCTTAGGTAAGTAGAGACCCTTTACCAGACTGCTTAGGTCACCATCTTGCTGCAGCATAAGATAGAATACCTCAGTCTCCGGTGTTTACCTGGGGTCTTAAGTTCTTATTTCAAGAAGGAACACATAGAGAAAAAAACCATAATATTTAGAATGCAAAACCAAATTCCAACAATTTAAACAATTCAGTGTATCTAAAGTCAATACCAAGGGGATTACTCTTATGTTACAAAATCTGGCTACCAGCAAGATACACCCCTGTACATGAATGCATGGAGGTACAGCTTTAATACCTCATACAACTAGCATTATTTTAAATCCCATCTTTCATAAACTTTGCTTTCAGGTCAGGAATTATCCTACTAATCATTCTAATTTATCATTCTAAATCCATGCTAATCCAAAATATCCTGTAGACCTGTTATCTTCTGGGTAGGCCTTCTCCATGTGGTCACTTTTAATCAATAAGGTCATGAAGTCATATTACATCCCTCTTCTCCAACCCTAGTCAAAATGGTGACTACCCATATGGTTGTACTTACATAAGTTGTTTGCAAACCATGTGTTGATTCCCAAAACAGCTCCAATTTGGAGTTAAAAGTTTTAAGTTAAATTTTTTGTTACAGATTTTTAACCATACTCAATTCCCATAGCTGTTTTTTATAAAGTACAACAACTTACATATTATTTACACCCAAAGACATATGAATTTCCCTTCATATATTAGATTGAGTAGCCAGAAATCCAAAAGGCAAATTCTGAGCCCAGGAACTAGTTGTAATAGTAACAGCTGAGCTATCATCAAGACACATGGAACACAGTAAACTCACGCATCCAAGACCAGTCAGAAAAAAATATGCAGTGATCCCATATATTTATACAATTAATTGAGCCTGACACAATTGTGTGTGGTTCCATGTTTGCAAGAAGACTTAGAGGTACAGATCCATCCATCCATACAAAATAGAGAAAACTTCTCTAACAACAAGACAAACTTTTCATGGAAAACAGACTTTGTGACAAATCATATAGATTTTAAACCATGCCAGATGAGCAATTCACAAATCCTGAGACAAAAGCTTGCAGTATAATATTAGGATATAGAGCGGTATGTAAAGAAATCATAGAAATAAAAGATTTTTAGGACTGAGGAAGTAGAGCCTCAGGGGTAAGGGACTTTGGAAGTGTAGTACAGCAAGTTTAGGTATAAATCATTTGGGGATCATTTGTTTGCAGCAGTAGCAGTTAACAATTTGTGAGAATTTGGAAATAAAATTTTCCAATTTTGGCCATTGTTTTGTATTGAGATCAAGCTGGTAAAATAAAACTTGAGTCTGTGGAGGAAGAGAGAGAGGGTACCAAAGAGGAACAGTGTGGGGGTGGTCAGGCTCACTCCAAGGCAAGAGAAAACCAGGAGGAAGAAGAGAAGGGAGGAATTTGGAATCAAATTTATAGACAAATGATCCATAAATACCTTATTGAGTGTTAATTTAGTAGACGTTATAAAGGAGAACAGGTGTGTGTGTTGGGCATATAGCAGCTGGATTCTCCTGCTCTGACTCCCATGTTGTAACAAAAATATGGATGGGATATTTAGACAGTTTAGGATGGGAGAGCAGTCGAAAATAAACAAAGAGAGCAGATCTGTTACAGGTGGAGCGGGTGGGTAGGATCCCAGCATCGCCTGACCATAAGTCAGGAGAGTCTATTGGCACCAATGAAAAGATTAAAAATAAGGCAAAGTAGGTAATTCTCAGCCAAGTATGTCACTTAGAGAAAATACCATGCACAACAGAGTTAGTGGAAGAGCTTTACTGAGGGAAGGGGAGAGTGAGAGAGTGAAAGTCCATCTCAGAGTGGGGACATCAGAGAGGCAGACATACAGACAGGACAGAGAAGAGACAAGAGGAAGAAGAGAGGTGGCAGTGCAGTGACTTGGGCAGCTCGGTTGGGGTGGAGGGCACAGGGTCCGTCCTTGGATGAAAAGTTGTCTGGAGCGACCACAACCCTGGCCAACAAAACCTGGGCTGCTGAGCACTGGCTACAGAGGGAGGGGCAAGAGTGCAGAGCTCAACAACCCTGGACATAAGGGAGCTCAAGCCATTTGTTTGGGGTGTACGGTATGATATAGCCCCAATCTGGATAAATTCCACAGCAGACATCCCAGGGGTGACTGAGGATCGACATTAGATCTGGCACTGCCCATTTCCAAGCCTGTGCTGGAGACCAGAGACCAGGGCGAGGCATCCCTCACAATAGCCTGGGGTAGAGCAGTGGGGGTGGGATTGCCTGTAGGGTAAAAGGGCAAGCCAAAGACACCCACCCTGGCCCTGAAACCAGAGCCAGTGAAAGAAACCCACCCTGACCCTGAAACCAGAGTCAAAAAACACACTTTGGCCCGAGAAACAGAGCCAGTGAAAGAAATACACCCTGGTCCTAAAACTAGATCCAAAAGGCTGTAAAAGGGCCAGTGAAAGAAACACAGTTTGGCCCTGAAATCAGAGCCAACTCTGTCCCTGACTGGTGAAATCAACCAGTTCCTGAGCAGGAGCAGTAAACAATCCCTGGGCAGAAAATCGTCTCCCTGGAAAAACTCTGCCCCTAAGAAACCCTATGTAAGTCCCTCTGCCTGTTCAGTTGTCTGCTGTTCTTTTCAACCCTGCCAGAGGCAGCCACTCTCTTAGATTCCTCCTTCCCAAAGAAATCTCTTTCTTGAAAGAGTTTTGGGTGAAGATCTTCTTTCATAGGTGTGGTCATAATCTTTGCTGAAACTTAGAGGGGGGGGTTGAGCAGGAAAAGTAACAGCTTGTCAGTAGATCCAGGGGAGATTGCTACATTTTTGCAGGGGTTTCCTCTTTAGCAGAGTGAGGCAGAAAAAGCAACCTCTTTGGCTGGAGAAAAGAAGAAACTGATACCTCCGCTGGGATGTTCCCTTAAGGAAGCAGAGCAGAAGAAGAAACAGGTATCTATGCTGGGAAGCCCTCTTAAAGGAGAAGTGGAGTAGAGCTCAGCTGTAATGGCTCTCTCTTGGAGAGAAGCAGGATTGCTAGATCCTGTGAGGAGACCATCCCCTACTTGTACCCCAGCTTTGGTTATAATCTGACATCCCCACAAGTCAGGATAACTTTCCCTCCAGAGCTGTCCCTTCACAGCTTCACATACAGCCTGACTTCTGGACAAGTCAGGATACCTTTCCCTCTAGAGCTGTCCCTTCACAGCTTCAGCTGTAGGGTGACTTCCCAACAAGTCAAGATACCTTTCCCTCCAGAGCTGTAACACTCACATAACCTTTGGGAAGGATGTCTCCAAACACAGAGGTACCCTGGAACAGAGTCTATAACTACTCCAGAAACGGATCAGCTTGCTCTAGCATGGCATTGGCTTGGCAGGATCTCCTTGGCTTGGCAGTGGATCCTGAAGATCCTGGACCCTGAAAGAGGTACCTGGTATCTCTTCAGTTGTTGGCTAGGAAACAGGTGACCCAGAGTTGAAAGTTAATCATGTACTACAGAGAGAAATGTAAAGTGAGAGGAACCCCGCCCCCCTACATGCCCAAAGAACTTGGTCCCCTGGGTGTAAGAGTTCAACTCCTCTTGGGTTTCAGCACCAAGATAATAGGTTTTCTGTCTCCTGTGTTTTTTCCCACAAGCACAGTAAGCCAGATCAATACAAATTGAGAAAGTATAAGAACAGGTTTACTTGAGCAAAGCAACTCCCAGGCAGGTTCCTCAATCCCAGAGATCAAGGCCGGAGAGGCAACACATCAGAACTAAAGCAGGGAAATTATGTAGTTTGTAGGTGAGTTGTGATGGGCTTTCTGGTTCCTTCCCTTTGTTTGGACACTCTCTGAGTGGGTGGGGTTTGGAGAGACAGGAGTGGGGCTTTCTGGATCATGCAGATGTGAGCTGGGAGTTCCAACCGAACAACTTTATTTTAAATAAGTAGAGTGCCAGGCATATATTCTCTTCTGTTTCATGGTCTCATGTCTCAAATTCTAAGTTTGAAAAAAGTGGTTGCTTTCTCCTAAAATATTCTTGTCACTAGTTAGCTATTGAACACTTCTGTCTTGGCCAGGAAGAACTGTAGCCAGAGGAACACACAGCTGGGAGATACTGTTGACGTGGGAACATAACAGTCAGCCTCTGGAGGCATCACGTTCCCTGACCTCAAGCTCCACTATAGAGCTACAGTAGTAAAAACAGCTTGGTACTGGCATAAAAACTGACATGTGGACCAATGGAATTGAATTGAAGACCTTGACATTAATCCGCACACCTATGAACATATATGATTTTTGACAAAGAAGCCAAAACTGTACAATGGAAAAAAGAAAGTGTCTTCAACGAATGGTGCTGGCATAACTGGATATCAACATGTAGAAGGCTGCAAATAGATCCATATCTGTCACTGTACACAAAACTTAAGTCCAAGTGGATCAAAGACCTCAACATAAATCCAGTTACTCTGAATCTGCTAGAAGAGAAAGTAGGAAGTAGTCTTTACCAGTGGATTTGACTGACACAATATTGATGATTTTTCACTCTCTGTAGCCTACATCAGTTCTTTTGGAAATATTAACATCAGTCAGTAAAGACATTGCCAAGTCAGTTCCAGCTTGATGTCCCTGTGACTTGTATCCTGAGTGTATGACTTCTCAAGCATACAATCTTACATCTAGGTCTTACACCTAGACATGGTGACAAACCAAGGACAATGGAAGAAGCCTGTGTTGTTTTTAGAGCTCTGGAACTATGACAAAACAACAAGAACAGAAATAACCACTTCCATCTTCTTATTGATCTCGGTAAGATTTCAAGCACTATACTGTTACAGTGTCAATTTGCTAGCAAGATGAGACCACTGGGTCAGTCCTGGCGTAATGGATATGGGGTAATGAATGACTTCCTGGTTGTATTCAGGCTAGTCCCACAGGAGGGCTTTCATGCCTGATATTGTAGCCCTCTGAAAGCCCTGTCCAGGGAGGAGATATGCCCTAAGGATGGAGAAGCTACTGTTGTCATTTTGTCAAATAGACATATTGTAAAAGTGCCTTCTGTACATCTCCATTTCCACACTTAGGTTTGTGAGGCTGTCAACCTTGGTCGGAGAAGTTTTGTTCCTTTCTGAGAGGCTGGATCTCTTTTGTGCATTAGTCATGTACTAATATTAAAGAGTTTTTCTTAATCAACCTCTAAACATGAGGAATGATTTCTCACTGGGAAGGCATATTAATGCTATAACAGCAGTACATAGATCATTGATATTAATATTCCTACCAAAGGATTTAGGAATATTATGGAAGAGGGAATGGAAAGACTTTAAGAGTCATAGGAGGGGAAGGAGTGCTGTAAAATGCTGACTTCTTGATATAATGCAGTTATCAGACCCTTGATTTCAAAGGAATGTGGCTTCTTTCCCACAACCTACACAAAATCAAGTTAGGCTTAATTGCAGCATGGATGGCAGAAATGTGCTGGAGGCCCTACCCATGGCTGAGGACCTATTTTTAGGTGGTTTCTGTGGAGGGTAAGTCACTCTACTTTGTGAGTATGGAATCTGATAGGTTGTCCATGTCCTGTTCATATATACATGGCATTAATTGGATTCTATGCTGGGTTATTAGTCAATTGAAAAGAGGACATGAACTCAGAAGAGATAGATATTGGTGGTTTGGCGAAGTGGAGGAGGCTGTTGAATGAGTTGGATTTCATCAAATATATTACATATAGGTATGAAAATTTCAAAACTATTCAAAATATATGATGGTCATACCTGTTATAAGTGATTTTCAATAAAAAGTATATGTAAACATGCTAATTTAAAGCCAGGGTTCTAAAAAAATCGAAGCTAATATTCTCATATGAGTGTCTTTCTGAGTCATGATTATTATACTCAAAAAAATAATATTTCCCTGCTCCACAAATTTTCCTGAAAATTTATTTCATTTTTTTTCTACTGGCAAATGCAATTGCTTTGTGTATATTTATCACATTTCTATTATCCATTCATTAGTTCATGGACATCTAGGCAAATTCTATTCCATAATAACTTTGAATAACTATTACATTTTCTATTATTTTAAATTTTAGTTCTTTTGGAAGTTATCCACTGATTTTCATAGTACTTGCATTAATAATCCCTTCCACGAAAAGTGGTTAAAGATTTCCCTTTAACACATTGGTAAAATTTGCTGTCATTTATTTTCTAAGTATTATCCATGCTTACTGCATTCAGATGAAATCTCAAATTAGAATTTGTCCTTATGTGATGACTAATGGTATTGAATATTTTTTAATGTTTCCTAAAAAACAGGAGAAAATTTTGTTCCAGTATTTTTTGATGGATATTAGTAGCTAAAATATACATTAAAAAATATTAACCCTCAAAACCCAAATAATAAAATCAACAGGTATTAAAATTAACCGCAGATTGTTCTTAGATGAAGAAATATGAATGACCAATACATATGTGAGCCAATGTTCAATGCATTTAGGCATCAGGAAGTAGAAAATGAAGTGTTTCTAATTCATTTCACTCCAGTTAGGATGTTTGGCATCAAGAAAATCAATGTCAATCTGGTGAAGATACAAAAATAAAGAACCCTCACATGTTGGTGGTAGGTAGGTGAACTGGTACAGTAATTTCAGAAATCAGTATATAAATTCCTAAGATTAAGAAATAAAATTTCAATGTACTCAATTATGCCACTCCTGGGCAGCCCGTCTGAGGGGCTGTGCAAGTCACCAGCTCTGACTTATGGCAGGAATCCGAGGAGCAGGTTCAGAGAGCAGCCAGCAGGGGAATTATTTCACTTCCTAAAGCATCCTTCCTCTTACTTAACATGTTATCCTTTTAAATAAAGGAAACCATCAAGAGACACAGAGGAGTTTTATCATTTTCCCAGAAGATTCCAAAGCAAAACAGATGCAGATCTCTAGATATTTCTTTGAAACTTATTTACTTTCCTGGGAAAACTACAGAAGCAGTAGTGCCACAATCCACAGGGTCCCAAAACCACCATGAAGATGGTTTCTTTCATTGACAATAAATTCATCTAGAGAAAAATTATAATTCAGTATTTTCTTTTCATGTAGAATGTCATTATTTCAAGATTCCTGACTCTGTGACTTATTGCCCAAACCGTATGGAAGTGCTACATCTTCAATGGGTACAGATGGATGGAAAGAGCCCTGAGCATGGCCTAAACTCTAGGCAGGAGACTCCTTGGTAGTTCCTTCAATTCCTTTAAGGATATTACAATTAAAGGTGAGTTGATGCTTAAAGATGATAAACACACCCCTACAAAATGTTGACTTGTTCCAACAAATGTGAAAAATCGAGATTTGAATAAGCTTTGTCACTTAACTGAGGCTAATGCTGGGGGGGAAAGTCTTGGTTTTTTTCAATATATATTCATTAGAAAAGGGAATCAAGTCTAGGAACTTGAGGATGTTACACTACTTAGCTAAGTCCTCAAAGGAGGTTTTAGAGTTTAATATATCTATTTAACATTAATTCAGCTTTATATTAGCTCTCCTTACATTTTCAAAATAATATTTTATTATATTTTTGAAGCAGACAGAGTTGTAGACATGGCTAAATCACAATAAAACATTGAGCTGGGCGGTGGTGATGGTGCACGCCTTTGATCCAGCACTCGGGAGGCAGAGGCAGGTGGATATCTGTGAGTTCGAGGCCAGCCTGGGCTACCGAGTGAGTTCCAAGAAAGGCAAAAAGCTACACAGAGAAACCCTGTCTCAAAATACCTAAATAAATAAATAAATAAATAAATAAATAAATAAATAAATAAATAAATAGTTGAAACATTGACGTGTTATCACATATACATAACAAACAATATTATGTTATAAACACTGTTAGTGCTACCTAACTTATCCATTTAACATCTGCATTCTGTACTAATAACTGCCCCCTCTATTGCTTTAATCTTAGTGCAGATGATGTAGCAGGAAGAAATGCAAATATGTCCTCCCTCTGCTCATGAAAAACAGCCCTGACCTGACCTTGTAGCTCTAGCAGAGGAGGCCAGTCCTGACTTCCCTGGTCTTTCCATTCAGGGATGAGCACTGAACACAGACCTCTCACCATGAAGTTGTGGCTGAACTGCATTTTCCTTGTAACTCTTTTAGAAGGTAATTCATGGAAACAAAAGATGTTGACTGGAAGGCGGGTATGAGTAATAGTGATGGTGGATATGTATGACAGTTTCCTGACCAGAATTCTCTGCTATTGCCAGGTATCCAGTGTGAGGTACAGTTGTTAGAGTCTGGAGGAGGCTTAGTACAGCCTGAGGGGTCCCTGAAACTCTCCTGTGCAGCCTCTGGATTCACCTTTAGTGATTTCTACATGAACTGGATTCGTCAACCTCCAGGGAAGGGACTGGAATGGATTGCAGTGAGTAGAAACAAAGCTAATGATTACTCAACAGAGTACAGTGCGTCTGTGAAGGGCCGGTTCACCATCTCCAGAGATGATTCCAAAAACACCCTCTACCTGCAAATGAACAACCTGAAAGCTGAGGACACTGCCACTTACTACTGTGCAAAAGTCAAACACAGTGAGAGGACTTCAGGTGAACCCAGACACAAACCTCCATGCAGATGTGATCAGCAGCAGCAGGGGGCGCTCAGGGACAGAGAAAAATGGCATTGCTTCTCCATATACTAATTATCATCTAGAAAGTTCTCTGGAACTCGTAATGCTGTATCTACCACAGAAGCCTCTGCTGAACTATGAGAAATTGTAATGTGGGTAATTTCTATTGGCAAGAGGGAAATCAAGGAGACAAGATAGAAAATATTAAAAACGCAGATATGTTTCCTTTTCAAGTGTATGTTGCATTTAGACATATTTCTTTGCAAATTGTTGACAAATATTTCAATATGTTGAACTTCTACCATAGATTGCACTTATGTGTTACTTTTGAAAAATATAATTTTAATCGAAACCAATAATTTGGGACTTGTAAAAAGATTATTACAGTAATGTCCATCTTGTACTTGAAATTTATTTGTATGATATAAAGCTTAAGCAAAATGGAAGATGGAAGTGTATTTGTAAAGTTTGGTCATTCATGAATGAAATTTCCTAACTTTTGATAAAAAATCAATTTTGTGTTATACATATTACATTAAAAATAATTTTATAGTTCAATTTTATGATGGGCTTTCTTACAGAAACATTGACAAAATATAGAGCTTTGTTACATTTTTAACATAATTTAAAAACTTAATAATTTAAAAAGAATTCTTGGTACTTTATTAGTTTTAAATCACGGCATGAGTTAACTGTTCTTATGTTGCTAACATCATCTAATTAATTCTTCCTATGAATTTATCTTTCTAATTTTTTTATTCTAAAGGAAAATAAACTTTAGTGATCGGTGAGAAACATTTATAGTATGAGACACTGAAGACCAAGGATAGTTTTAGGTTTTGAAAAAGGCTTTTCTTTGGCTGTTAAAGGAAAATGTGTTATTTGTACTTTGAAGAACTGATTAGTCTATCTTTATCCAGAATGGTTCTCAACAGATAATAATAAACCAATGTTATATCATTATATAACATACTTAGCAAAACTATATTATAAATAAAGCCATCCAAAAGATAAAGTCACTTGCACTACTAACAAATAATTAAAACCTCATGACATACGTTACTGTATAGAATGATAAAATTGTAACATCATTTTCTGTAATTTCTTGTGTTTAAATCATAAATTTTTTCAAAACTGAAGCTATGAAGCTTACAGAACATAATTAAATTATTTAGAATATGACACACTTATTTCTTTATTAAAATTGTCTTAATGATTCTCTGTTAGAGTGGCAATTTGGAATCAAATTCTGGAGCTTCTTGTTGGATATAATAATTTCTCTATCAAATATATTTTTATGCACTGTCCTAAAACCAAAAAATCAACCATCTGTGATAGAGTGAGAGCTAGATAAATGTTTGTCTATATTTTCTTTCATAATTCATGTTCATTGTCTGCATTAAGTCCTTCCTTATCCCTGAGTATTTAGCTGTTCTTGTTTTCTTTGACATAAG
>CABHPP010146802.1:0-41128 GCA_902168425.1 Peromyscus attwateri | reverse complement strand
ACTCATACACATTATTTTTCAGTCTGTTGATGAACAACTACTTTGGTTTCAATTTTTTGCTGAAGTAAACAAAATAGCAACAAACGTGGGGGAGTAAATATCTATACATAAGGAATGGGGTCCTCTGGGGATATTGCCAGGAGAGACATAGGAGGGTCATATGTTAGTTCTAGTTTTAGTTTTCTGAAAAATCTCCAATCTGATTTCTATAACAGTTGGACTAATTTTCAAAACCACCAACTGTGAATAAGGGCTGCGTTCATTCAAAACCACCCCCAACATTTGTCAGATTACTTGATAGAAGCCATTTTTACTTGGATGAGCTGGTATCTCAAAGTGGTTTTAATTTGAATTAACATGAAGTCTAGGAATATTGAACACTTTTAAAAATATTAATTGGCTATCTATATTTCTTTTTTCCCCCAAAGGTGTCTATTCACATTAACGTTCTGTGTGTTGATTGTCACTTGTATTTCCTTGATGTTAACTTTCTGTAATTCTTTGGAAATTCTAGATCTTGGCCCTTGTCTGAAGTCTAGCGGTTAGCATTCTGCTCTCATCCTGTATTCTGTC
This sequence comes from Peromyscus attwateri, assembly GCA_902168425.1. Classification (NCBI taxonomy): domain Eukaryota; kingdom Metazoa; phylum Chordata; class Mammalia; order Rodentia; family Cricetidae; genus Peromyscus; species Peromyscus attwateri. The sequence continues at coordinate 40,555 of CABHPP010146802.1, read as the reverse complement.
CCTTTGCTCAGTTGATTCTTTCCTTTGCTTTCCTTAGAAAGCCTTTTTCCCTGGTGCCAGCCAAATCTTCTGACTCTGACAGTCTTTCTGCCTCCTATTCTAGAGTTCCCATTTAGGGCTGACTATTCCATGGTGTCTCAACTTCTGCACATTGTGTAGTTATGGGTTTCTGTATTTATGCCCGTCTAATGAAGGAGAGAGCTTCTCTGGTAATAGCTGTGCTAACCACGATCTATGAGTATAGCAGAATGTCATTAGGAGTAGTTTCCTTTTTTCTATGTTCCTTTAGAAGAACAGTAGTATTTGGCTTCTCCCTCTTTCCGTGGAGTACTATTCCCAAGTTCTTGGCCATAAAAGCAGTGTCATAGATATATTCCATCCTGTGGAGTGATCCTTGAAGGCAATCAGACATTGGTTGGATATTCCCACAAGCTTTATACTAGTATTGCACTAGTGCATCTTCCAGGCAAGTATACGGCAGGGCTGGCATTTGCCTTTCTACTCTGGTAGCATGCATAATACCTTCTAGTTGTGTGAACACTAGTCAATAGGGATGAAAGCTCTAGGTAGGCACCAGCTCAACTTACCCATGAATCCAATGAGTTATATAGGTATTGTCTTCAATAATAGGGCCTCAGTGTCAGTTTGAGGACAACAAGTAATACCCTTAGGAATAGACTGCGTTGTTTGGGGGTTGAATGAGACTTCTTTGGCTCATGACTTGATTACTTGTAACCTATTGCCAGATCTGGAGGCTTCATTTGGTTATGAGAAGTGACCAGCTAGGGCTCCATTTACTCTAATAAATGAAATTCTATTTAGATTGCTTTCATATATTTATGTAATTTAGGCAGCCTCTACTTCATTAGCTTTCTATGTGAACCCTCAGTTGGCCCTTATTTTACCTTTTCCTCCTCTCTTTTAACCCTCTTTGTCTTCTCTTCTAACTCATTCCCCATTTTATCCTCCTGTTCCATTGCTCCACCTCCCATTCATAACTCTGTATTCTACTGCTTCTTTCTAGATAGATACATCCTGACTTCCTACTCTTTTACTCTCCACCTAGTATCTGTGGCTATGTAGAGTATAACATGCTTACCTAAACCTTAACAGTAAACATCCTCAAATAATTGAAAATATACCATAATTGTTGTTTTGAGTCTGAGTTACCTCACTCAGGGTTATTTTTCCCCTGGATTGATGCATCTACATTCAAATTTCATGATTTCAAATGTTTAACATCTGAGCAATATTCCATTGTGTGAATGGACCACATTTTCTTTATATATTCAACTACTGAGTGACATCTAGGCAGCAGTGAGTATATTTTAGCAAGTGTCTCCATCTTAGGATGTAAAATTTTTTAGGTATATTACCAAGATGAATCTTGAGGTAGATCTATTTGTAGCTTCCTGAGTCACCTCTACACTGATTTCCATAATGGCTACCAAGTTTGCATTCTCACGTGCAATGAACAGGTGTTCCCATTACTCTACATCCATGCCATAATCAGCATTCATTTGTCTTATTGATCTTGGACATTCTGAGCAGTGTAAGTTGAAATCTCAATGTAGTTTTGACATGCATTTCCCTCATGGAAGTGGATGATGAAAATTTTTAAGTGCTTTTCAGCCATTTTACTTTACTCTCTTGATAATTCTGTTGGAATCTATACCCCCAGTTTTAATTGGGTTATATGTTATCTTTTTTTTTTTTTTTTGGTTTTTCGAGACAGGGTTTCTCTGTGTAGCTTTGCGCCTTTCCTGGAACTCACTTGGTAGCCCAGGCTGGCCTCGAACTCACAGAGATCCGCCTGCCTCTGCCTCCCGAGTGCTGGGATTCAAGGCGTGCGCCACCACCGCCCGGCTTATATGTTATCTTGATATCCTTTTGGGGGAGTTTCTTTAGATATTTTAGATATTACCCCAGTATGGGATGAGCAATTGGTAAAAATCATTTTCCATTTTAAAGCCTGCTGCTTTGACCTAATTATGGTGTCCTTTGACAAACAAAAAGTTTAAAATGTCATTGTTATTTTATTGCCTGTGATATCAATGTTCTTTACAGAAAGTCTTTCCCTTTGCCAATGAGTTCAAGAATATTCCCCACTTTCTCTTCTATCAAATTCAGTGTATATCACTTTATGTTTATATGTTTAATCTATTTTCACTTGAGTTTTGGGCAGAGTCATAAGTATGGATCCATTTACATTCTCCTACATACATCCAACCGATATGACCAGCACCATTTGTTGAAGATGTTGCCTTTTTTTTCAAGTTGTACTTTTGGCTTCTTTCTAAAAAAATCAAGTGTCCTTATGTGTTTGGATTTATGTAAGGGTCTTCCATTTCATTCCATTGATCAACATTTCTGTTTTTATGCTGATACCATACTGTTTTTATTACTGTAGCTCTATAGTACAATTTGATATCTGTGGTGATATTTTATTTGTGTTCTAACAAGTAAAGCTTGCCTGGAGATCAGAGGAAAAAGCCAGCCACTATATTACATATAGAGGTCAGGCAGTGGTAGCACATGCCTTTAATCCTAGCACTTGGGAAGCAGAGATTCATCTGGATCTCTGTGAGTTCAAGGCCACACTGGGAACAGAGTCAGACATGGTGGCACAAGTCTTTAATTCCTGCACTAGTTAACCATAGAGGTCTGGAGGCCTGCACTGACAGACAGGAAGTCATAGAGCTGAGAGGAAAGAGGAAATGATGTAGCTGGGCAGAGAGAGGAAGTAAGATGGCAAATAGGTGTGAGTATACAGGAAGTAGCTCTCTCTTGGGGTGAGGATTTTCTAGCAGTAAGAACTTGTGGCTGTGGCTTGTTCTATCCTAATGATCTCTCAGTTTTCACCCCAATATCTATCTCTGGTTTCCTTTTTATTAATAAGATCATTTAGCAATTCATCTTACAAATGTCATGGATAGTGATACCTCCAATAGTTTTTATATTAATTAGGATTGCTTTAGCTAGGCTGAGTTTTTTGTTGTTGTTGTTGTTGTTGTCGTTGTTTCCATATGAAGCTGATAATTGTCCTTTAAATTTTTATGAACAATTGTGTTGAAATTTTTGTTTGGATTGTATTGAATCTGTAATTGCTCTTCATAGAATGGCCATTTTAACTGTTTTAGTCCTACCAATTCATGAGCATGAGAGATCTTTTCATGTACTGTTAGCTCTTTCAATTTCTTTCTTCATTATCTTGAAATTTTTTAATCATACAGATTTTTCACTTGCTGGGTAAAAGTTACCTCAATATATTTTTTGGGACTCTTGTGAATGGTATTGTTTCCCCTTTCACGGTCTTTCTAAACCTGCTTATAATTTCAATATAGGCATGTCACCAATCTTTATGTATTTATTTTGTATCCTGCTACTTTCCTGAAAGTGTTTATTAGCTGTTGGAGTTTTCAGATGGCATTTTCAGGGTCACTTGTATATTCAATCATATCATCTACAGATGCTTTGACTTCTTCACTTCCTAATTTTATCCACTTGACCTCCTTAGTTGTCTTGAAGTTCTAGATAAGATTTCAAGTTCTATTTTGAAAAAAGTATATAGAGAGTATATAACCTTGTCTAGTTTCTTATTTTAGTGGGAATGCTGACAATTTCTTTACATTTCAATTGATGTTTGCTGAGAATTGTGTATATTACATTTATTATGTTGAAGTATATTCCTTGTATCCCTAGATTCTCCAGAACATTTATCAAGAACGGGTGTTGGATTTTGTTAAAAATCATTTTTTAAATCTAATGATATGATCATGGGGATTTTGTATTTGTGGATTACATTCATAAATTTATGTATGTAGACACATCCCTACATCTCTGGAATGAGGCCTACATCATCATAGTAGATGGTCTTTTTTGCTTATTCTTGCATTAAATTTGTAAGTATATTATTGAGAATTTACACACTGAAATCCGTTTTTGGTATCAAAAGTCTAGAGTCTTACTTTTAGGTCTCCTTATCACAGCAGATTTACATCTCAGCATAGATATAGGGCAAAGGTAGACACAGTCAATATAGGTGATGCTAGGAACATGTTCTGTAAGTGTCTCTGTGGAGAGGATTTCTGACATTACATTTGCTGAAGTTCCCCTAAGGCCACAATAAGCTCATGTTTGTCTAGGAATATCATGTGCCCTTCTTAAGCTCTACACAATAGTCAGCTGACTTTGCTGAGAAACTAGATCCAAGTTCTTGACCCTACCCCAGAATTTTCAATATTGTAGACACTGAGAATAACAAACAACAGTTGGAGCTATGTTGGAGCACACTTCATAGACAAGGGGCAGAAAAATTCAAAGATGAAGATACATCCATAAATAGACCCTGAGCTGACTTCCCACACAAACACATTCCTGGCCTGTGGTGCTAACCTGGTTCCCATTCTCCAATGCACTGCTTTTACTGGAAAGTCCCTGGGTCTTCATACTTATTCCATCTGTGAAACCTAAGGATGTAGGCTGGCTGACATGTAGTACTAGTGTGACACTCCAAATACACTGTGGTGCAATGTTGAGTGCAGAGATACAGCAAGAAACATAAGAAATTGATATACCATAGTGTCACCAGGGCCCTATTGAGCAGCTACAGGGCTTTCAGGGGATGGGAGATCAATGAATCTCTTTTTGAGTTATTTCTCATGTCCTGCTTTATATAGTTTTTTCTGTAATTCTTATAAGAAATTAAATTAAAATACAGACTGATGACCAGTGGTTACAATACCAAGTGCAACCCAGAAAGATAATAGGGCAGATCCATTCCTGTAACTGAGATTTAGCTTTCTGTTTCTATCTGTCTCTCTCTGCCTCTCTGTCTCTGTCTCTGTCTCTCCTCTCTCTCTCTCTCTCTCTCTCTCTCTGTGTGTGTGTGTGTGTGTGTGTGTGTGTGTGTATGTGTTTTATGTTAAGGGTTATTGTGCATTAAAATGGAGCCATGGATTCCTGTCCCACCATGTGTTCTCTGCTGTGTCCATTGTCCAAGTGATCAAAAGAGTCACTGGCCAAGCTGCCAGAGCTTATGGATTCATCTTGAGGCCAGGCTGTTTCACCACCACTGACAGGTGTCAGGGTTGTGAGCCCTGAAGTTTTTTCTCTGCCATTGCCTGGTGAATGTCTGCATTATACTTCAGGTTATTCCAAGCAAGTCACTGTCTAAGAAAAGGTTTCTCTCAGAAGCTTGTGATCTTGATGACTCTGCTGTCCAAGGCCAGGGCACAATCACTTCCTCCAAGGGGTGGACAGTTGTGATTAAATACACTGCAAGCCCAGAGAAGAACATCTCTGATGAGTAGAATGGACTGCAGAGATACCAGACTCACCTAGCGCAACTGAAACCTGATTACCAGATGCAGATGCTGAAATGGAGGCATACTCTTACATTTTAATTGCTATGAGAAAATACCGTGACTAAAACAAACTTGGGATGAAAAAGACTTATTTCAACTTCAAGCTCTCATGCTGTACTCCATTACTGAGTGAAGTCAGGTCAGGAACTCGAGGCGGGAACTGAAGCAGAAGCAATACAGGAATGTTGCCTACTAGCTTGTTTCCCAGGGCTGGTTCAGCCTGGTTTCTTAGAAACTCCTGGACAGTATATGGTAGGAAGCTCTATCCACAATGGGATAGGCTCCCCCAGCTCAATCATTAAGCAATAAAATGCGCCATGATCTTGCCTACACGCAGATCTTATGAAGGAATTTTCTCAATTGAGCTTCTTTCCTTTCAGATGACAATAGATTGTGTCATCAATCTGACAGAGCACTAGCCAGCACAGGGACCCTTCTCAGTTTCTGAATCCTTCCTGTAGTCTATGTGGAAATCAAGTAGAGCTCCTGACGTTAGATAAACCTTATATTTGGTTATTACTGTAGCATGAATCTTAAAGAGTCTTATTAACAGCAGAGCCAGGTATTGGGGTGAACACTGAATGATCAGAGAGACAGAACAAGCCACAGCTACCTCACCTCGCTGGATCCTCAGCTGGTCTTGTTTCCTCAGACTGGAAGCCTCTGTGTCCTCATATCTGAATGGCTCTCAGCTGAACTGTGCTTCTTGAAAGCCTGAATGCTTAACCAGCCAAATGCTTAACCAGCCAAATGCTTCTAGTTTCTGGTCCTCACGCCTTATATACCTTTCTGCTTTCTACCACCACTCCCTGGGATTAAAGGCTCGATTTCTGAGATTAAAGGCGAGTGTCACCATGCCTGGCCATTTCCAATGTGGCCTTGAACTCACAGAGATCCAGAGGGATTTCTGTCTCTGGAATGCTAGGATTAAAAGCGTGTGCTACCACTGCCTATCCTCATGTTTAATATTGTGGCTGTTCTGTCTCTGACCCCAGATAAGTTTATTAGGGTACACAATATTTTGGGGAACACAATACCACCACATATTACTCCAGTTTGGTCCTAATTGTAATAACCATCATATCCAAAAGCAACTAGGTAAAGAAAAGTTTTATTTCATTTCACAGGTTATACTCCATCATTGAGAGAAACATAGACAGGAATGTGAAGCAGAGACCATAAAGGAACACTGTTTGCTGGCTTACATAGATTGCTTTATTGTATAGATCATCCTAACCTACCCAGAGTCAACAGCCTGTTAACCATATATAATATCCCCAATTATCAAATGGAATAATAATGAGGAATACTCTACACCAGGCTAGCCTGTGGGGGGTATATTGATTACCTTAATTGATGCAGACAGACCCCTCCCAAACTGAGCAGCACCATTTACTGAGCTTTGGGTTCTGGACTTGTGTAGAGAGTGGCTGATCACATGTAAGCATGTATGTATTCATTCTCTCCCTTTCTCTGCTATTGACTGAGGATGTGATTAGGTACTTCATGTTATTACCCCAAATTCCCCCAATCAGAAATCATAGGACAAATCTACTCAATTTCTTTTGGTCAGCATATTTTTTCATAGCAACAAGAATGAAACCAGAACACAGAATCTCTACTTGCACTGACACATATTTGTGTCCTACAGTCCATGGGTTATATGCTTGCATCCAACTTTGGAATTTAGAAGAGGAATATCTCTTGTTTCAGCCATGGAAGTAGCACCTATACCCTAAATGTTCTAGAGCAATCAGATAAAATACAAGTGACCAGAAACCAGGACTCAAAACTGTAAATGAGCCATGGGGTTCATTGAAACTTGCTCCCTAGCCCATGTCTTGTTTGTGTTCAGAAAGACTCACACAAAAACCCTGGTAGATCTTGTGGGATTGTTTTTATCTGATTTGGTGTCCATTTCCTAGACCACAGTGTTAAAGCATCACAGTGAACTAAAAGGCAAACTTCAAGATCTGAGAGCCTGTGTTGGTGAGAAGAGATCATGTATCTCATGTCATCTGTCTGAAAAACTCAGTTTTCATCAATAGCATTGCCTCTCAGGTGCTCTGACAAGCAGCAGGTAAAAAATACTTGTCATTTGTAAAAAAGTGCTAGGTAGCAGTGATGGCTGGCTAGATTGTGCTGTCCACAAAGCTAGGAACACTGCTACCAAACAGCAAGACTTTGCTAATTATACTCCATGACTAATGAGTTCATGCTTGTCTTGCTGTACCATTTAATGACAGGAATTTTCAGGAAGAGTTGGCAGCATGTATCCAAGAAGCAGATTCCTCAAGAGATAGCATTGTGTATTCAAGAGGAAGGTTCTCTGTAGATGAATTTCTAAACAGTCTTGTTAAATAAGAAATACTGAGTCAAATACAGAGTTAATAGCCAAAGAGATCAGAGCAAGAGCCACGACTAGCTTTAGCTTACTATCAGCAGTAGCTTCCCCCAAGAGAGCTTCTTCCCCTCTATCTTTTGTTTTTATTGCCTTTCTGTTCTGCCTTCTCATTGGCTCTAAACCCAGCCACATCACTTTCTCCTCACTGCCTGTCTACACAGACCTCCAGGTCTCTATGGTTGGTACTGGGACTAAAGTCGTGTGTCACCACACTTGGCTGTGTCCTTGACCACACAGAGACTCTGCCTGCCATGTGATAGGATTAAGGGTGTGTGCTACCACTGCCTGACTTCTGTTTATGGCTCGCTTTGACCTCTGATCTCCTGGCAACTTTATTTACTAACATACAAATAAAATCACACTTCAGAAAAAATAAAATATCACCACACCACAGTTCTCTCCTATATATTATGAGTTTACTTTGTTCTCATTATTCTTGTAACTTAATCTGAACATTTCCTTTGGGCTGCTTTCATTGTTTGTTTCACAGCAAGAGACTTGTAAATTAATGAGTGGTTGGAGTTGCAGAGACCTGGTTTAATGTTTCCATTTTCTCAGTGAGTTGAACTGAATTGAGGTAAATATTCATTCTATAAGTTTTTGATTGTTTGATCTTGTCACTTTTTGGTTCAGTTACAGAATGGTGTAATTAAGTTAGTTCCTCCAACAAATTACTTTCTCCTAGAGATTACTAAATTAGTACAATATTTGCAGAGTATCTCATTTCTTAGGAATAAAGGTAAAACAACTATAAAAATCCATATACAGTTTTCAGCAAACATAATCTCAGTCCAGTCTAAAACATAACTGAGAGAATCATTGCTGGGTGAGAAAATCAGAGTACATGCAAGTTTGTATTAAATGGCCTTCATTGCTTTCTATGAAGAGAAGGCCACTCTGCTGACTCCATCACCACGTCTTCAGTGGTCTAGAGTTCAAGGGCAGCCACACACAGGAAGCTCAAAGTCTATGTCCTTGAGATGGATGAGCACTATTCAACAGCCAAACTTTGGAGTTGCATATTGGAAGCAGAGCCCCAGACAGTAGTAACCCTGCAGGATGTGGGTCAGCAGGTGGTTAGGCAGAGGGGAGCAGGTGCAGAGAGGGTCCGGGAAGTGAATCTCTGTGCTTCACCAGGATTTCCTCCTCTCACTGAACCACACTCAATCCAGTTAACCAGATGAAACCCTCTAGAGACCGTTCCCTAATGAGTTACAATGTTTTCCCTGAAATACCCAAGTCAGAGTTGACTACAGATCACTATCATTATATTCGTGATTCTGTGTCACTCTCCTGGGAATGTCAAAACAAACATAAATGCCACAATCTACAGAACTGCTTTGTCATAACAAATAAAGTTGCTGTCACAGTGGAATAAATTCCTCAGTTGAAAAATTAGGAAGCAACAATCTTCTCCTAAGAAGGTATGGGCAGATATTTTCACTGTCTTAATATTAAAACTCAACCCACAACCTCTGTGGAATTCTCACATCCTCAGGTAGATTGGGGGATGGGGGAACATTCTAATGAGACCTTAGATTCATCTGAAGACTCCTCTCCAAACTGCTGTAATCATACACATAACCTCCTTTGCTTACTTGGAGGACATTAAATAGTGACTTGACTCCTAAGGTTGTTTAGTCAAACACATCCCACAAAAGGACATCCTAATACACACATGCACACTCACACACACACACATACACAAACACACACACAGAGAGATTTTTCAATATGATTTTTATTATTACTAAAATGCATTCATAAAATTGATTTTTACATTACTCAGGTTTAACTCCATGGCTCTAGTAAGCTGTATGTAGTATAACTAGTTATAGTTAGCTATATAGCTCAAGTATACTTGGCTATAACCTCAAGCAAATTTATTTATATATGCATTAGATATTCATTTAGCTTTATGTTAATTCTCCAAAAACTATAAACATTTTATTATTTTTTAGAAGGATTTAAGGCAAGCCTAGAGGTACTATGGATCAAAAACAGAAATAATTCTTATGATATTTTATCCATAGATGTGATATTTTAATGCTATCATTGCCATAAACTCCTTCATTTCATGTCTATCATCTGCAGTAGTAACTGATGCCTTTGGAACTTCCACTCCAGAACTCCTCATTATCAGAAACAAATGAAAATAAAGTTTTCCTCAGCTCATGAAAACCAAACCAGCCCTGATCCTGTTGCTCTTGCAGAAAAGCCCAGACCTGGTTACCTACTCACCATAGAATTGGGGCTCAGCTGGGAATTCATTGTTGCTTTTTATAAAGAAGCAGAGATGCTAAGAGTGGGAGGGGACATGAGTAAAAGGAAGTTGGACATGTGTGACAGTTTCCTGACTAGAATTCCTTGTATTTGCAGGTGTCCAGTGTGAGGTGCAGCTGGTGGATTCTTGGGGGGGGGGTAGTGATCTCTTCAGGATCCATGAGATTCTTGTGTGCAATCAGGATCCACTTCAGGTATGTTGGACAGACACTGCATCAACCAGTCTCAAGGGAGAGCTAGAACCATAGAATGATTCTCAGGGATTATTAATGTCAATAGTGAGCACTAACAGATTCTGTAAAGAGCTGAGTCCCCATATGCAGAGATGATTCTAAGAACACTGTGTATCTGCAAGTGAGAAATGTGAGAACTGTGAACGCTGCTACTCACTACTGTGCAAGACACACAGTGAAGAGACTTTAGTGTGAACCTGGTTCTGTGGGATAATGCTGTTGTACACTGTAAAGACTTGTTATTCCTCTTGGTTTAATAAAATGCTGATTGGCCAATAACCAGGCAAAAATTATAGGTAGAACGATCAGACTAAGAGAATTCTTGAAAGAGGAAAGGAGAGATAGCTTGCCAGCCAGATGCAGAGGACTGAGAAAAGGTATCAAGGCATGTGGCTAAACATAGACATGAATTATGAGTTAATTTAAGTGTAAGAGCCAGTTTGCTATAAGCTGAGCAATAGGCCAAACAGTTTATAATTATTATAAGTCTCTGTGTGTTTAATTGGGACTGAACGGCTGGAGGACCAGGTGGGACAGAAACTTCCTTCTACAATTGGGGTTCACTGTAGGGCATTGATCCACATAGACCTGAAAAGCTTTAAAATGATTATTAGTGCACAGAAATGGAGCCACAGTGGGCTTCCTGGTGTTGAATTCTCATGCTAGCATCAGCGCAGAGACTCACCTCCTGACAGGTGTCTGTGAGAAGGAGCTGTCTGCCAACAGCCATGAGCTAAGCAGCATGAAGGGCTCCTGCAGTCTCTCTCAAAAGCTTAGGTATAGAGAGGCTTCTCCCAGCCCTGGCTACTGCCTGTGGGCTTGAGAGCACAGCTGTGAGCTTAAAAACACAAATCCATGCTACTTAATACTGCTTCCCAGGATTGGAGAGGTAAGCATGACTCTTTGGTACCATGTTGGAAAGCCCGAGTGGGGTGGAACCAGCAGCCAAAACTCTGCTTTCATCCTAGCCACACAGCTGAAGCATCTTAACAGCTTTAAAATCTCTCCTGTTATTAAAAGGATTGTGTATACACAATAAAGACAAATTTAGATGGGAAAAACCTCTAATCAGGTTACAAGATATTTAAAAATATACATAGGCTTGAGAAAGAAAAGAAAAAGAGAAGAGAAAGTCCTTAAAAAAGAGTTTAAAAAAACACATAAAGATGGAAAATACACAGAGAGTCTGGATACTGTATATTATTGTGTTGTCTTTGGGATTTTTTTTTTTTAAACTACAGAGAGATATTTGATTGCGGGGTGGGGGGGGTGGGGGGGCTGCTAAATTAAGCCAGCATATATATATTTAAAGGCATCTTGACTTGAAAATTTGGGTCTAAGGATATGTTACTTTGGAAAAGAGGTTATGCTTTTGTTTCCACAGAAGATGAGAACCTTTGGATTGCTTCCAGGCTAATATACTTTGATCAACCAAGACTCCCTGAAAGGCCTCTAATGACAGCCATGTCCTAGATGATCCAGCATCAAGAATAGCTTCAAAGCAACTGGCTGAGATGATACAGCCCCACAGACTACTATAGCCAAGATTTAACTATAATTCTAAATTTTCTCATTATTGGCAAAGGTTACCAGTGCTCCCAATAAGCAGAAAGTAGCCTAGTAAACTATGCCCACATTTGCCAAAAAAAATGGATTATGAATGTTTGTCTTTGTTTAGAATATTGGTTAAAAAAGTTAAATAAAGGAGATTAGATTCAAGGTTTTTGTTTTGAAAAGAAAAAGATGGGAAAATTCTGTGGGATATTTCCTTTATACACTGTAAAGATTTGTTACTCCTGTTGGCTTAATAAAACACTGATTGGCCAATAGCCAGGTAGGAAGTATAGATGGGGTGACCAGATTGGGCAAATTCTGGGAACAGGAAAGGAGAGACGAGTTACCAGCCAGATGCAGGGGAAATAAGATGAGAATGTTGTATTGAGAAAAAGTACTAAGTCACATGACTAAACATAGAGAAAAACTATGTTAATTTAAGTGTAAGAGCCAGTTTGTTATAAGCCTGAATAATAGGGCAAATATTTTATAATTAATATAAGTCTCTGTGTATTTAATTGGGGCTGAATGACTGCAGGACCGACCAGACACAATCTTCTGTCTACAGCCTGACAAAAACATCTCTGCTGTGTGCACAGAATATGCTGGGTGTGTTCAGCGCTCCCAGAACATGAGATTTGCACAAGAGATGGTACAGTCATCGTTGAGTGACACCTCTGGCGTGGCTGCCGCCTTCTCCATTGGAGACTCCCCAGAAATCTTTTTCATAGTTTTATTATGTAAGACCTATGTAGTCACTGTTACATAAAGGGTTCTGGTTTTGCTTGTGAGTTCACATACTCAGGTGTCTCATATTGAGAAATAGGAATTTAAACTTATATATATAGGCCAAATATAGAAATACAAGCTTCTCAGTCCATACAATGTCACTTTAAATATGTTTTCAGGCTTTTTTGTATTGGAAAACCTGTTGGTGTACTCTTCCTCTAGAAGACTATTTCTTCCACACACAGCTCTTTAGTTGTCTGTAATCCTTTGACTAGGGTTGAGAGCGAATGGACTTCCCTCCTTTTGTGTTAGCATGTCTGTTGACATCATCATTGTTTAGGGCACACTTCAGCAGCCATGTTGGTTAGATTTAATCGGTGTATCTCCTCTAATATTTCTGGGAGACAGAACCCCACAGCAAAATGCTTGTTCTGCTGAATCATACACTATTTTTCTCCCTCTTCTGCCATGATCTCTGAGCCTTAACTACAGGGGTTATGATCAATCATTTGGGGCTTGGTTTCACAATTCCAAATTTTTCTCTGTTATGGTTTTCTGTAATGGTCTCCAGGTATTGCAGAGAGAAGTTTGTTTGATGAGTGGAGATAACTACACTTATCTGTTAGTATAACGAAAAATATTTATAATGTAGTTTGAGATTATGCTTTTTGGTAAATGTCAGGTATATGTTCTTCTCCAACACCTCTGACTTGATAAATACTGGGTATTGCCTAGGTTTCCAGTACCAGGTATTATTTCCCCCTTACTGAGAGGGCTTTAAGTCAGATAGTTATTTCATAACATCCCCTAATTTAAATATTGCTAACTTAGTGTCTGATATCTTTTCCAGAATTTAGTTTCATGATATCTTCTCATTTTATTGTTGATCTAGTCTTCTACAATGTATTTATTTTGAATAATTTTATTTTTGAAGAAGTATAGGAGAAACATGTGGTCACACAAATCTCCAAGATTATCCTTGTAATCCTATCTCAATAAATGCACATGGAGTATGCTATGTATATTTAGGACATAATATATATGTATTATATTATATATGTATATAATATTTATATATTATATTTTATACTTTAATATACTCCAGGCTTTATTTAATTTTACCAGTTCCCTTCACATTCTGTCTCCTAGCCAAGACACAGCATAGATCTCTAGATAGACAGTGGACTTACAGCCCCAATGATCTATTGCATCAAATGAGAGTCCTACACATAGGAAGCCATCAATATTTATGGCCATATTCCTATTGGCAGACTCCTGAATGATCTCTGCCTGACTGTGCAACTGAAGATGCCAGCAGATCTTCGGGTGGCTGGATCGTTTCCTATGTAGGAACCATTGTAAGACATTTTACTCTTTTGCATAGTAGATTTTTGTATAACGTATAGTAATCCATGTAGGTTGATAATGGTTTTCCATGCTAATATCATCATTAACTGTCAGTTTAGATACTAAACTCTCTTTTGGGTCTATATTTTCACTGTATAATTTATTTTTTGTAATATTTTATTCTTACAATTTATATTTAAAATAAATTTTATTTTGAAAAATACATACTTGACTTTTTTATTTTCCATCCAATTAATTTTACAAACTCTTTCTACCTGTTTTTTACTGGCATATCCAGAAACTTGAACTGTGGTAAACTTGAATTTAAATAAAGCATCTAACTGCTTTTTTTCATTTTCTTCCTTCTCTTTTCTACCAAAATTTGTTTTGATTTAGATTGTAATAACGCATGTCTTTTGATGAATTAATTAATGATTCCTTGTTTATGAATTTCACTGTCTGTCTTCATGTTTGCAAAGTGATATTAAGTTGTCTGATTCTACTTTAGCTCCATCCACCCCTCCTAAGATTCTGTGTATATTGCAGAATTAACAGTACTTCCTCCTAAATTTATCTAATTACTTTATATGGTATAAAAAATAAGATGCAGATATTATTAATGTTTTCTCTTTTCTACATTAGTTACAGTTTCAGTATTTTGTTTATTAGTGTGTGTGTGTGTGTGTGTGTGTGTGTGTGTGTGTGTGTGTATGAGACCTAGTTGGTCTAAGACCTTCTTAGATTTCTAAGTTAGAGCCTGATACTTACTATCAAGTTAGTTCCTTTTCAGAAATTTATGTGTGAGCTTTTCATATACACCTGTTTTGTATTTACATATTGGGTTTCAAATGCAGCAGCTTTGATATCCAGTGTTCCCTCTCTGCCCTCACATATCTACTCTTTTTCTCTTTCTTTATTCTTTTTTTGTGAAATTACGTATTGAACAACCTTGAGGTTGCATCACAAATGACCTTGGGCTAATGGTGGTCAGTGGTGCCCTCTGTGGATAAAATCTTCTTGACTTTTCTCTTTGACTCTTTCTTCCAGCAGATTTTGCTTCCACAGAATTCAGTCACTCCATGCTATATAGTTTCTACCATGATCTTGTGTATCTAAATTTTCTATAGCTAAGCTTCCTGAAATCACCATCCCTCTTCCATTTCTGTCCTGTGCAGGAATCTAGGAGCTGACCCACATTCTAGTCTACTTTGCTTGTGTTGCTAAAGAGTGAAACCAGTTCTGTTCTCCTATGACATCTCTAAGCTCAGCTGGTTTATTTACAATGCTGGAAAAAGGAGTCCATTCAATTTGACTCAGAAAACTAACAGATAATAACCTTTTGTTCAGTTGTCGTGTCCATGTCAGTCACCAGAGAAGCAGTGAAGGCTGGATACAAAACCACCTGGTGTTATTCATGATGAATTGGTTTGAGTGAGATGTCAAACAGAAACCTATCCTGTGTGTCTATTTCCATGGCCTCTAGAAAGTGAGAACCAAACTTAGGGATTCCAGGTAGGATCAGGAGAAGTAACTGCCTGGGATAGGGCATGAAAGAGAGTAAGATGGAAAGCCAAGGGAAGGGGTGTTAGGAGTGGGCCATGCTTCTGGGAGTCCTGAGCAGGCAATCACGGAGCACAGGTTGCAGTCAAATGCTGAGCTATACACTGAGGTTCAGCTTCTCAGTTACTTCCTGTTTCTAGTGAATAAATAGGAAGATGTTCAGGGAAAGGAGAACTGAAATAGGTGATAAAAGAAGAATTACACACTCCTGAGTACACACAAACACTGTGAGATGCCTTTCTGTACGCTGTAAATACATGTTGCTCTGATTGGTTGATAAATAAAGCTGCATTGGCCTATGGCAGGGCAGGATGGAGCCAGGCAGGAAAATCCAAGAGAGAGAGTAGGAGGAGAAAGAAGAGGCAGGAGACACTGTGAGCCACCAGCAAGAGAAGCAAGATGTGAAAACACAGGTAAGCCATAGCCAAGTGGCAACTTATAGATTAATAGAAATGACTTAATTTAAGATATGAGCAAGCTAGCAAGGAGCTTGAGCAATATAGGCCATCCAGTTTGTGACTGATATAAGCCTCTTTGTGTTTACTTGGGTCTGAGCAGCTATAGGACTGAGTGGGACACAGGAAAACTTCCAGCTACACACAAATCTGGACAAGGCATCATCAGATTCCTAGCTGAACACTGGAATTCAGTTATGTCACATGATCTCAACACAGAAAGGGAGTTCCCAACCTCAGGGGCAGCTGCACTTGGGGAATGTTATGCCCGTCAGGGTTGAAAGCCAACAAGGTAAAAGAAATAGTCTCCAGAGCATGTAACAAAGCAATGCCCACTGCCCTCTGTAATCCAGGACATGAAGAATCAGGCTGAAGTAAACCCTAAAATGAATCTTTTATTTGCAAGTATGAAATGAAATAGATGACACATAGTATGTACCAAGGAGAACAAAACTTTGTGTGATACAAAAAGTTCCTACCATTGTCTTTATTGCCAGACTTCCCCAGCACATTTTCAAACAAATAAGGACATGCCATTTCTCAGCTCCAACTACAGAGCTTGTCATATAGCAGGAAGATATGCAAATAAGGCCTCTCTCTTCTCATGAAAACCAGGCCGGCACTGACCCTGAAGCTCAGGCAAAGGAGATCAGTCCTGGTTTCCAGATCTTCCCATTCTGTGTTCAACACTAAACACAGACCACACCATGGATATGGGGATGATTTGGGTTTTCCTTGTTGCTTTTTTAAATGTTAATTTAATTACGTGAAGAGATAGTACGTTTCTTAGTCAACATGAATGAAGAGAGATACAATGTAGAGCTTGTGTGGCAGTCTACTGACAGGATTCTCTGTGTTTGCAGGTATCCAGTGTGAGGTGCAGCTTGTGGAGTCTGGGGGAGGCTTAGTGCAGCTTGGAAGGTCCCTGAGACTCTCTTGTGAAGCCTCTGGATTTACTTTCAGTAACTACTGGATGAACTGGATCCGACAGGCTCCAGGGAAGGGGCTGGAGTGGATTGGAGAAATTAATCAAGGTGGTGGTACCACAAACTATGCACCATCCCTGAAGGACCAATTCACCATCTCCAGAGACAATGCCAAGAACACTCTGTACCTGCAAATGAACAGTGTGAGATCTGAGGACACTGCCACTTATTACTGTGCTAAAGACACAGTGAGGGGACCTAAGTGTGAACCCAGACATAAACCTCACTGTGAGACCACTGAGGGCCACCAGGGGGCACACAGCACACAGAAAGAATATAGATTCATCGTAGAAATATCTGCAAACAGGATCAGATTAAACACTCCTCTCAGGTGTCTGGGCTGCATTTATTTCCTTATAGTTTCCTGGAAATTCTCTCTAAACATATATTCTGAAGGGATCCAATATCCTCAAAACACTACATATTCTCCTTGCACTATTTTAAATGAGGCACAGTCTCCCATGAATAAAATGCAAACTGACAGCTATGAAAACATAAATTACCCTGTCTTGGTCACTGGAATCACATGATAAGGAAGTTCATGTACATTCCTCAGTCTATTCATATTCTATGCAGAGCCTTGGTCAGATTTCTTGATAAGAATAGCATCTTTTTTAAAGAGTTTTAAAGTGTTTAAGAGAAAACCAAGGGGAAGGTGGGGCCAAGGTCACTAGACCATAAAACCTCACAGGTCTGGAACCTCCCCTCCTCTCTGAGGACTGTCCACATTGGGTCAGAATCTGTCCAGCTCTGTTTTTAGTTAATTAAGGTTATTGCTCCATGATTTTCATCTCTGTTTATCATGGAAAATTGTATAAACTGATTCAATCATGAAAATTTCATAAGAAATGAGATTAATCAAGATCTATTTACCTAGAAAATTGTGTATACACACCCACACACAGTTTTCCATCATAGATCACATAGGTTATATATTATCACTTACAGAGACAGCTGAGATCTCTAAGAGACTCAGAAATTCCAACTTCAGTCTCTGCCAACTTCCTTTCACTGTGCAAAGTACTAAGGATATCTGTCTTAGTTACTTTTTCTATTGCTGTGATCAAACATCATGACCAAGGCAACTTAAAAAGAAAGCATTTATTTAGGCTTACAGCTGCAGAGGCTTAGAGCAGATGGTGGTTGAGCAAAGGCTTGTTGGTTACAACAGCAGTTGAGTGTTCTGTTCATAGCTTGATCCACAGGCAGGAAGCAGGGGTCTCTAAAATAGCAATGAGTCTTTAGAATCCTCAGAGTATTCCCCTAGTGACACACTTTCTCCAATAAGGCCACACCTCCTAATTCTTCCCAAACAGTTCCGCCAATGAGAACCAAGAACTCAAACATATGAGCCTATGTGGGAGCACTAGAGTTTCAATCCCTGAGGGATTGCATTTTGGGCACTTCGTAAGGTATGAGTGAGATGGAGGCTGGAAGAGAAGGTGGCAGTTCTTCTTAGGGACAACAAGATATGAGTGACTCTGTTAATTGAACTTTTTGAGCAGGTGTACTAGGGTCTGTCCATGAAAAGTGGTTTTGTATCAGATACGATGTTCAGTAGTGTGTACAGAAGCAAATTCCATAAGAATCAACTTATGGAAACTAGAAGCTGCTATTTTATGATCAAGTCATATCGCAGGGACATGGAAGAATCTGAAGTTTGCAGTAGAGTTTAGCCAGTTATCCAAAAGATCTGCTTCAATAGCCTTGCAATGCTTCAGAATAGCAACATGGTACCCACAACTGAACAAACTTTAAAGAGGGAGACTCTTTGGCATGTTCATTCCTAAATGGGATGTCTTTGTCACACCTCTCTCCTCAATGCTCAGGGATCTATACAGAAGAGTGGGTGGAATCATTGTAAGAAGCAGAGGTTGTGGAAAACTTCAAGGAAACAGTGTTTTCCATACACAACATGGCAGATACACATACGAACTCACAAAGATTGTGACAGCATGAACAATACCTATAGAAGCTAAGGCCAGACAATATCCAAGCATGAAGTAGTGGAAGTGGACACTACATCCCACTCTTGGCAATGAAGTCATCCACAATTGACAGCACTGTGAGAAAGTCAGTTTTCTACAGTGGAGTGACACTGGTTATGTCAGCCACACTTCAGCGAAGGCCCCATGATTAGGAATAGTTTGACAACACAAATGGACTTCTTTGGGTATTTTTATATTTGGTTTTTTTTTTTCTGTTTCTGTTTTTCTTTCTAAGTGACAGGAAAGTTGAATGTGGATGGGTAGGGAGGTGTTTTAAAAAATCTATGAGGAGTTAGGGGAGGAAAACCAAATCTTAAAATGTAAACTAAATTAAAAAATAAGAAAGCAACATGCTCATGTATGCAGGACACCTATAAAATAAATTCTTTATCATATTCTTGTATCATATTGAAGTACAATCATGAGAAGTTACAGTCGACGTCAACATTGTATTCCACCAGTGTTTGAAGTTTGTTTTTATAGCCATTCATTAGCAGATAACTATTTCATATATTAATAAGTTTTTATCATGTATTTAATTTATACATACACCGTGGAAACAGAAGAACAACCATTAATATGGTGTATTTTATCATTTTTTCTGGTTCAAATATTTAATGTACATCATTAAAGACTTTGAAATGTAAATTCCACCTGTATGTTATGAACTGTAAAAGTGGGACTTTGTGTTTTTCCACTTTTACTTCCTCTTATCACCTGAGCCCCTGGGAATTAGAATGATATTCTCCTGTTACAGACTTCCACCTTTTCATACTTCGTGTAACTTGAGTCAGGTTTCACCTCCATGCACTGGGATTATCTTATTTAGTGTAACTTAAATCCAGAGAGTTTTGCTCACAGGACTATGCATTTTTCCTCTACAGAGCACATAATAGAATTTTGATAAATTCTCATTTTATTTATCCATTACTTCTTCCACAAACACTGTGGTCAGTTTATGCTTAATCATTTTTATTGCACCTTTGATCATTCTATATGCGCATTCCATGTGTTTTCATCAGATTCACCTGCCATTCCTCTCACTATCTCCTTGATTTCCACACCACACAAACCAATTCGAACTTCATAATAACATGGATTTCTTAACTGTGCTCCTGTGAATAATTCTGCGATGTTTGCTGGTAATATAGACATCTCATTGACACATGTTCCTGTCTCCTATACACAGCCCAATAGTTGACTGGAAGAAGCCATGATGATGCTAATTTTTGTTTGTTGAAGCATGTTCACACCAGTGTGACCATTCTTATCTACATTCAACCAACAAAATGTCCTCATCTCTGTATCGCTATCAGTACTTGTCATCTTCTGTTTCTGACAAGTTATCCTAAGATGTGTGATGAACATTCCCTTTTGTATTTAATTTGCATTATGATGGTGATTTAAAAAAATAGAATTTTCCTTAAACATATTTGGACATACACAAGTTTTGTTTCAAAAAATGTCTGTATGTCTATTTATTTGCTTTTTCCTTACTTGTGACTGAGTTGAGTTACCTTTTTTGTATGTATGCTCAAAATTATTTTTATTCTATATAAATATTTTGAAATATCCAATACCAAGTGCTCAGCCCTGAAATCATGTACATGCAGCACTAAACAGACTAAGCAGAATTTTATGTATATATCTATGGATACATGTGTTTGCATGTGTATATCCACATGTATGACAGTAGCAATTATGGAAGAGGAGATCAGAAGTTTGGGGGGGAGAGATGGGAGAGACATGTAATGAGTTGGAGGCAGGAAAATGATGTAATTATATTAAAAATTGTTCACTAAAAGGGTATTTCCAAGTATATGTCTTTCTTCACTTTATTAATGACCTTTCTGCCTTGTAGGAACTTGCTGGCTAAAACCATCTCAGTTGTGCTTCTGATGCTTGTTCTTATACCTTTGGTCTCTGTAAATAAAATTGTTGCCAAGAAAAAAAAATTACGACAAGCTCCAAATGTACTTCTAGAAGTTTTACAATTTTACCTGTTTTGTGTCAGTCATGACAAGCTTTAAGCATATATATATTATATATATATATATAGTTATATATATAGTTATATATAGTTATATAGTTATATAGTTGTTTAGATGAATACATTTTTGAGATTTAAAGATTGAACATTCATATATAATAGTGTAATATTGAAAAAACGTATATAACACATGAAAATAGACAAATAACTGAAGTTGATGCTTGTCTCAAGCAGTATATGTATCTAGCAATGTAAATGACATTAAAATATAAAACTATAACAAGATAACAGAAAAAGTTTGTGAGAAAGCAACATGGATGTGGATTTCCTAAATCCTACCTCAAAATATGGGAAAGCAATAAGATGTATTGAACTTAATCAAGACCAAGTCCTTTAGAAAGTAAATCAGTGTCTGACAAAGTGAAGAGCAAATATTAATATTAATAAGTCAAATATCAGATAATGAATAACTACACAAACATGAGTTTGTGTTCAATAGTAAGCAAGTAGATAATGCTGTAAAATTGTGCTAAAGGAAGCTGTAAAGATGGACCAACTTTGTCCACAGCATCTATATCACATGACCCATAGCCTTCTGTAACTCCATGTCAAGAGGACCCTATGCCTTCTTCTGGCCTTTGAAGGCACACACACACACACACACACACACACACACACACACACACAACTGTGTGAATATATACATATATGTCATGTACATATGTGTTAAAAACAAAAAATCTTTCAAAATGTGCTGAATACATGAGTAGACAGTTCTCAAAGAAGGCATCCAAATGACAAGGAGACAGACATACACGATGTTGAGCTTTGCTTCACTGGAGAAACGGATGTTATAGCCACAATAAGCATTCATGATGCATCCGGCCATCACCAAAACCAGGAAAGTGAAGAATTGTGAGTAACCACACTGGGAAACATCCACTTTCTTTCCAGGGAGAAAGAAAGCTCAGACAGAAATTTTCAGTTAAACAGAGTGGTGGACCACACTTCTTCAGGGTTTAGACAGATGTTACCAGCTTAAAATCAGAGCAGCTGTGACTATTGCATAAAACCCTCATAAGATCTGGCTGGGTACTAGTCGACACAGAAGGATGTAGGTGGGTCATGAGAACTCCCTTTTATATTACTGCCACCTGTAGTTCATGCTTTCTGGCTGCCACCACCCTAGGAAGTGCTGGAGCATGTAGGAGAAGAATAAGTAACTGAGGAAACACCATCAGTGCAGCTTTCATGAAGTTGTACTCTATATAGGGAGGGTCTTTCTAGTGATGCAGCTGTTTCTAAGTTTCTTCTATTCTTGGAAAAACGTTCAATAAACTCATTGGTTCAAAAACTCAGAGTAG
Source organism: Peromyscus attwateri (assembly GCA_902168425.1). Taxonomy (NCBI): domain Eukaryota; kingdom Metazoa; phylum Chordata; class Mammalia; order Rodentia; family Cricetidae; genus Peromyscus; species Peromyscus attwateri. The sequence continues at coordinate 18,296 of CABHPP010146802.1, read as the reverse complement.
GATGGTATCATTTCATTAGTCTGATATTGGTTTCTTATGTGAGGTGAATAGACATTTTTTTTACCACTTCACAGGAAAATTAGCATGGGAGTCTTTAAAAGATTTCTAACAAACCAAAATCAGCATTATAATATGATCCAGCCATCCTATCTCTTGTATCCCCCAAAATAGGATAGACCACCTGCAAGAAAATGCCTTGCAGAATGGCTGCCGGCCAATCCAATGGAGGCAATTCCTCAACTGAGTTTCTATGTTTCCAGTTGCATCAAGTTGACAGTCAGCCTTAGCCATTATTGCTATAAATGTTCATCTAACATTATAATCCATAGGGAGCAAGATTATATAATTTCTATTGCATCTGAATTCTTAAACATAAGATGTGGGAAGACATGAATTCACTCAAAACTCATGTAGGTCAGAAAGCTGATAGAGATCTTTGTCTTACTATTGAGATAGATATTCAGCCTTCATCTTGATAATGCTAACTTTGGTAGGTACTGACTGAGGCTGGATGATGGTGGCTCAGAATTTGGGAGGTTTATGGATTCAGTATCTATAGGTATGGATGAGGAATGGTGTATAAATCTGTAAGTCTGTGATATTGAAGAATCTTGTTTTATGTGGAATCAAACATCTTGGAAACAAACTTTTAGCTAAGTTCTTGGTAAACTCTGAGTTTGTCAAGAGCCTACTTTGGCTCCTCTTGCCTCTAAGACACATAAGCATAGATCCCTTACTAAGTGTACACTGATAACAAGTATACTTGTTATTCTACTCAATAGGCTGAAATTCTTAACACATATGAGCAAAATGTCTAAGGTGTGACTAATATTAGAGGTGTCCCATGAGTCCTGCTGGTAACTAACATGGATTGGACAACAGTCTCCAATATTCTCTAATACCTAGTGAGCCAGAATGGATTCAATGCACAATTAGCTTTCTCTGAATCACAAAAGTTTTTTACACTGAGTAGAGTCAGTTGGCTCATGGTCCATTCAAGGTGGCTCTTACTGAGTAGTATAACAATGGGTACTTTATTCTCAGTGGGAAGAAGTCTGTCTGCAAAGAGCTTAGGGATGAGATATGGGATACATTTACTCATAAAGGATTAGGACGTGGAAATTAGTGTCTTGCTGTCTGACTCAGAGTTTTCTACCTTCTCTCAAGCTGGATCAGGTCTTGATAAGAATAGCTTTCTTTCTCATGAATATGCAAACAACATGAATGAATTCTGTAAATACTGGGATGTTCATAAACCTCAGCACTGCCTGATTACCCTCATCTCCACAGTCCCTGAGTTCGTACATCCCAACCATGGGCTGGAGCTGGAACGTCTTCTTTCTGGTAGCAGCAGCTACAGGTAAGGGGATCCCCAGTTCCAGGCCTGAGGTGAGGCTAGAGACTCAGGTGACAATTATCATCCAGTTTTACTTCTCTACACAGGTGTCCATTGTCAGATACTTCTGCAGCAGTCTGGGACTGAGCTGGTAAGGCCTGGGTCCTCAGTGAAGGTATCCTGCAAGGCTTCTGGCTATAACTTCATTGAGTACTACATGCACTGGGTGAAGCAGAGGCCTGGACAGGGACTGGAGTGGATGGGGCGGATCAACCCTAGAAGTGGCAGCACAGACTATGCACAGAAGTTCCAAGGACGGGTCACCATGACTAGGGACACATCTTCCAACACAGCCTACATGGAGCTCAGCAGTCTGACATCTGAGGACTCAGCCATCTATTACTGTACAAGGCACAGTGTGGCAACCCACATCCTGAGAGTGTCAGAAACCCAGAAAGAGCAGGAAGCTGCCCTTGATCTTAGATGACAGGGACAGTTAGACCCAAGATTTGCAGAGAAAGCAGAATTCAGTCATTTAGAAAAGGTACTAATGTGCTATGAATTAATTTTCAATTTATGGGTAATTTTCCCTCTCACTCTGTGTGTAAGATTCAGAGTAAAGAATTCTTAGTTAATAAAGCTTATCCAAACATCCTCATGTTGGCATTAATGTAAACATGTGTTTCTACTGTAATTGGAGCAATGTCTTTGTGCAGAAGTTTTGATTACATATTAAGTCAAAGTGTAATTTCCAGGAAATGGCCAAGATTTCTATTGAATTATCATGAAAATTAGAACCATGATCCCAATTTATGTTTTTGAGTATTGATTAATAATTTCAGGGATTCACCTTTATTCTGTGATCCTATACTCATAGACTTTAGGACTCTAATTTTCTCCTAGAAGTAAAAAAAACAAAAAACAAAAACAAAAACAAAAAACAAAAACAAAAACAAAACAGTTACAGAATGAAATAATCTAATTAACCTGAATCAAAATGAGTACTTGTGTATATCAAGTTTGACTATGGGTACCTATTTGATCATGTTAATTGATGTTAGAAAACACATCCCAAACTGGATAACACCATTTACTGAGCTTGTGGTCTTGGACTGTGTAAGTATAGGGAGGGTGAGTACAAGTAAATATGTATGTATTCATTCTCTCAAGGCTCTTGATTGAGCATGTCAAGAGATCTTTCATGTTGCTGCCTTTACTTCCCCATGTTCATATGCTGTTTCCTGGAATCATAAAACAAACTCTGTCTTACCTAACAATCTTTTTGTCACAGTATTTTTTCATAGCAACATAAATGAAACCAGAACAGGGAATATCTACCTACACTGACACATAATCATGTCCCACATCCTATGGGTTACATGCTTCAACCAACTGTGGAATTCAGAAGATGGACATGTGTTGTTTCAACTTTGGAATGTAGCATACAAGCCCTATATAGTCTAAACTAGTACGGTGGGATCTAAGTGACCAGAAACAAGATCTAGAGTCAGACAACGAACTCTAGGGTTCATTTCAAATTGTCAGAAGAAATCAATTCATAGTCAATGTTTAGTTAGGTATACAGACTAATGGAAAGATTCCAATAGCAATTTTCTAGCCAAAGATCCAATGTCTGCAGGTGAGTACAAAGCCTGTGTCTAAAGTGATCTCTCAGAAAATAGCAGTTGTCATCAGTACCTCTGCCTCCCAGGTGCCCTGGAAGACAGCAGGGAAAATACTTGACCTTTTCCAAAACAACTAGGGTATAGTGATGGCTGGTTAGACAAGTGGCATTCAGGTTGTCTACAGAGCTAGGAGCCCTAGCTCCTAGTGAGTGGTGTCATATCAGACTCAACAAACAGTGACATAGCCCATCTTGCTATGCCCTTTAATGACAGGAGTTTTTGGGGGAGGGTGGCAGTGTGTATTCGAGAGGCAGGTTTTCTCATATACATTTTAAGTTCACACAGTTCTCGGTATTCTTGAAACTTAATATTTCCTTTAGGATGCTTTCCTTGTTTGTTTCACAGCGAGAGTCTTGGGAATAGAAAGATTAATGTAAGTTCAAGAGACATGGTATTAAATGTTCCCCTTTTACTCAATGACCTTGAACTGAATCATGGTGAATATTAGTCTGCAATTTTTGATTGTTTAAAGTCATTGCTTTTTGGTTCAGTTACAGGAAAATGCAAAAATTTTGTTTCCCCACATATGTCTGCCTCACTGAGATCAGTAAATTGATATAATATCTTCATTTATAAGAAATATTATTGAAACTACTACAAGTATACATGTACTTTTCTCAGTAAACCAATTTAGTTCATACCTGAGGGAATGATTACACGGTGAGTTGATGAGCGTACATGCAATTTGTTATCAAATTGCTTCCAGCAATTTCTATAAAGACAAAATCACTCTACTGTTCTCATCACCATGTATTCAAGGAGCTAGAGCTTAAGAGAGTTCATACAGAGGATGCTTAGTGTCTATGCCTTGACTAGAATGAGTGCCAACTCTGGAGTGATGTATTAGAAGCAGGGCCCCAAAGAAGAATATCAACTGTACAGGAGGAATGTGGGTCAGCATGTGGTGCTCACAGAACATCCAGTAATAAGCTTAAAGAGGGGATACAGAGAGGATCCAGCAAAGGAGTTTCTTGACTCCAACAGGATTTCCTCCTCTCACTGAACCACATGTCATCCAGTTAACCAAATAAAACCATCAAAAGACCATCCCCTAATGAGTTGTAATATTTTCCCTAAAGGACCCAAAGCAGAAGTGATTACAGATCACTATATATACTTTCTTGAGGTTGAGTTACTGTCTTGAAACTGCCACAGAAATAGATATGCCACTCTACAAGACCTTTTAGTCACCATGAAAACACTTGCTCTCAGTGGAATGAATTCCTTAATTGAAAAATTTGGAAGCAACAATCTTTACTTAAAGAAGTGTGGGCAGATAGTTCAACTGTCTTAATCTTGAAACTTAATCCACAAGCAATGTGGAATTCCCATACCTTCAGAGAGACTAGAATGTTTAAAAATAGCCACCTTCTTCTGTCCCAGAAGGCACATGATGAGAAGACTTCTGTGTGAGTCCAGACCAAATCTATCTGATTTATGCTTGGGATCTTCAGGATGTACTCAGGACTTTGAGATAACACAGTTAACTGTTGAAGACATCCTCAAGTTCCCCTCTCTGGTGTGGGGGCTGGCTTCCCAATTTGAGGTTCCGCAGATATCCTCTTCAGATTTATCAGTCTGTAAGATCTACATTGTCACTGAAGATGGAGGGTATTGGTTTGGCTGTGATTTTGTTTAAATTTAAAAATTTACCACAGTATCAAAGAACAGAAAAATCACCTATTCATACTTATTAGGACATAAATGTGCCTTTCATGATCACTGGGATCAGATATAAAGAAACACAGGGATCCTGGACAGAGTATTTTCTTAGAAAACTCAGGGCAGAGCCTCATTGTGATTTTCTGATTGCTACAGTGTTTGTTATTGTTACAGTACAGGGTTATGGGAGAGGAGAAGAAGGTGGCCAGGGACAAATAATCCCCATCAGGTCTAAAAACTGATTCAATCCCACAGGACTATATATATAAGGCTGAGATATGAATCACTAATACTTAATAATTCATCTTCATATCTCCACATTCTTGTTCAACCTGAAAATGCAAATTCAATCCTTTTGTCTACACTTGGAGTTCAGTAACTTGCAGCTCACCTGTTGCTCAGGCCAGGTCTCCTATCGGGTCCTGGACAAGTCCTGGTTATGTACAAACTGCCCATTGCCAGAATTCTGCATCTGTCCTTTATGAATAGGTTGTTTTGGTAAATGAAAGTGGGCATGGTTAATTTGGGATTAGGAATGACAGTCAGGTTATACATATGAATAACAGTCATGTTATACTAGACACTGAGGAATCACCTTCTTTGCTCCATCTGTCACTGTGTCTCTTTGGGAAGACATGCATATAAGACACTGTGCTGTGCTGTGATCTCTAGGGCACAGTGGCCAGCTCTATGTGAACCTTACTCATTATTTTACCAGATTCTTGTGCTCTTGAAACTGAATCCTGGGTAACAAAGGCCTCTCCCAGGAGACTGACTAAAGGTTTCCACTCCAGATGCCCTTCTCAAAAAGCCTCTATGCCTTATTGTGCAGGAAAACGAATTGCTTTCTTTCCATTTATATCCTCAGAATCAATAGAGAACAAATATACTTGGTGAATAATAACTTGAAGAAAACCACATTATCTTTCAAAGTAAACATAAATATATATGATCGATTATAGGTGATTCTGGTGTTAAAACACTACTGTGATCAGCCTATGGCCTCTCTTGAGTATCTGCCTTGTTGGTGTTGATAAATATGTACACATTACAACACAATATGTGCTGTGGATGTCAACCTGTATGCTGTGAATGTGTTGCTCTGATTGGTTGATAAATAAAATGCTGATTGGCCAGTAGTCATGTAGGAAGTATAGGCAGGATAAGCAGACAAGGAGAATTGTGGGAAGGCAGGAGGACTGAGTTGGGGAGACATCAGCCCGCAGTCCAGGGAACAGCATGTAATGGCACACAAATAAAGCCACGGATAATGTGGTGACATATAAATTAACAGAAATGGGCTGAGTTTAAATGTAAGAGCTAATCAGTGGTAGGCCTGAGCTAATGGCCGAGCAGTTTTAATTAATATAAGCCTCTGTGTGTTTACTCAGGTCTGAGCAGCTACAGGACAGTGAGGCCTCGGGAACCAGGCAGAACCAGGAAAACTTCATTTACAAATATCAGCCATGTGTATATTTATAAAAGGAAGTGTTACTCTGCCTTTCAATACTGATATCATGAAATATGCAGGCAAATGGATGGAACTAGGAAAAATCATCTTGTGTGAGGTATCCCAGATTCAGGAAGATAAATATGGCATGCATTTGCTAATATGTGGATATGAGGTGTTAAGTCAATGTGTCTTAGATTTCCTGGGTGATTGTATCAGTTGTTTTTTCATATTTAATATTTTGTTTGACCAAAGTGTCTATTTCTTCTGTCATACCTTCAGTACCTGAGATTCTCTCTTCTATCTCTTGTATTCCTCTGTTGGTGAAGCTTGCCTCTGGTTCCTGTTCATGTTCATAATTTTTTTCACATCCAGAATTCTTCAAATTGGGTGTCCTTAATTGATTCTAATTCCACTCCCAGGTCTTAAATGATTTTATTCATTTCCTTATAATGTTTGTTTGTGTTTTCATGGATTTCTTTAAGGGATTCATTCATTTCCTCTTTATGGAGCACTATCCTATTCACAAAGGCTGTTTTGAGATACTTTTCTTATGTTTCAGCTCTGTTGTCACACACAGGACCTGCTGTGGTGGAGCTGCAGGACTCTTGTGGACACATGTTGTCCTGGCTGTTATTGATTATGTTTTTACAATGTTTCCTGCCATCTGGTGTTGCAAAGACTACAATTGTAGGTGCTGATATCTGGTTTTGTCTTTGTTGGTTGGGTGTTTATTCCTTGTCTTCTGCTTCCTGTCAGGATTTTAGGAGAGTATAATGGCTGTGTGTTCTTGGTAGGAAATTGTTCTTGGGTCCTGATAGGTGTGACAACTAGTTCCCTGGTCAGAGTGGCCTGTGGGTTCTCTAGGAGTGCCTACTGGAGTTGGGAGCAATAGTCTGCTGTTCTCATTTTGAGAACTCCTGTTCTGACTCTATTGTGGGCTGAACTAGTATATATCCCTACAACAAAGCATGAGATTTCCATGTTATCCACATCTTCACCAGCACTTCTTTCCATCAGTGCTTTGGATGACATCCATATAAAATTTGAGGGAACATCTCAGAGTGATTATATCACATCTCTGATAATGTGTGATGAAAAATACCTCTCATGCCCCTGAATGAGTTTTTTTTGCCTTCCTCTGACACACATCTACTTTTTCATTCATGGCCTGATTATTCCTTAGTTACTGAAGATTTATCTACTTATCTATTCTCAATTCTAAGTCATTATCATGTTGTGCATTTTAAATATATTCTCCCAATTTTAGAATGTCTCTATAGTGTTTTAGTTTATGTGCTGTACAGGAAATTTTTGGTTTGATATAATACTGTCAACTTTTGTTCTGGGTCCTTATTTTAGAGATTTTGATTCATAAAACCTGACCCAATGTAATGATGTTTGTCTAATGATTTATTGTAAAAGTTTCATAATTAGCTTTCAGTGATGAATCCCTTTCAAGATGATTTATTCATATATTGAGAAATAGAAAGTTTAATTCAGCTATATGAAGTTAGCAAATTTTGAACCCCATATATTATAAAGTTTAGACTTACCCAATTGGCAATATTAATATATTTTTGAAGACAAATTGGCTGCCCTTATGTGAGTAAAATTCTAGTTTATATTCTTTTCCATTGTTGTCTGTGACTGTTGATGCTGATGACATGTTATGTGGGTCACTATACCTTCTTGAGGTGTTTTAAAGTCTTCTACTGCAATTCTTTTTGCTTCATTGTTTTATTAGAGATTGTTGTTTCTTTATTGGATATTTTTTCCAAGTTGGGGAGTTTCATAATAATTTTTCTAATTTACTAAGGATAGAGTTATTATTCTGTAGAAATCCTACCTGTCCTAGTTTGGTTTCTGTTATTGTGATAAAGACCATGATCAAAAGCAAATTGGGTTTATTTGACTTACATGTCCCTATTGGTGGTGATACATCATTGAGGAAGGACAAGGCAGGAAGTACAGGCAGAAACCTGAAGGCTAGAATTGATGGAGAGACCAGGAATGAATGCTGCTTTTCTGCTTGATGTCCATGGCCCACTCACCTGCCTTCTCATACCACCCAGAACCACTTGGTCTGGGCTGGCAATGCCCACAGTGCGCTGGGACCTTTTACCTCAGTTTTTAATCAATAAATGCTCTAATGACATGACTACAGACCCATGTGATTGAATCACTCTTAACTGTGGTTCCCTGATCTCAGACAACTCTAGCTTATGTTAAGTTGACAAATAGCTGATGGCTATTTTTAGATATCCTCTGAAGGCAATATAGACATTTAAACAAAATTTACAGAAATATAGTTAGAGCATATCCCACCATCTTTTTTCTTTCTTTCTCTCTTTCTTTCTTCCTTCCTTCCTTCCTCCCTCCCTCTCTCTCTCTCTCTCTCTCTCTCTCTCTTTTTCTTTCTTTCTTCTTTCTTTTTTGAGACAGGGTTTCTCTGTGTAGCTTTGGCACTTTTCCTGGAACTCACTTTGTAGCCCAGGCTGGTCTTGAATTCATAGAGATCTGCCTGCCTCTGCCTCCTGAGTACTGGAATTAAAGGCCTGTGCCACCACCGCCCAGCTCCCACCATCTTTCATAATTTGTTTATTATTTATTTCTGTAAATCAATACTAGTGATATTATAATAAATAAAAAGAAATGCTAATTTCAATTGTTAGAAAACTAAAAGGAAATATGAGAATTAAACCTAACTTAAAAATAAAGACTAAAAATTTTGAATGTGTGTGAAAAAAATTAAAACAAGTAGCTGAAAGGAAATGCTTTGTTTAAAAATTTGATAATTTTGTTTAAATGCCATGTTTATTCATCTCTACAACCTTTGGGTGACTCTCTGTTGACTGTAGTGAATTATATATTTGATGAGACAATGCAGTGATTTCCTAGGATGTTCTGGAGGATCTTGCATCCAAATTCATAAATTATCACACTGGAGTTTTCATTTCTCCTCATATAGACATATATCATTCTTACGACTCAGTCACTTTCATATGACACTTTTATACATGCATTACTTACTTTGAGCACATATTCTGTTATTACATTTGAAATCTCATTTTCCTTGTCTCTTTCCCTGTCAGTATTTCTAATAGACTCCACTTAATGTCATATTCTAGTTCTTGCTAAGTCTGATGCATGTGATTAAACTGCAGAATTGTCTTTCAGAGGCTGGTTTATTTTCCTTAAAATGTAGATCACCAAATGAAATGCTTTTGTAGAGCTGCCATGATTTTAGTCTACTTTTTGTTATATTAATTTAATCATAAATAGTGAGCACATTTTCTTTCACCATCCATCTGTTCAGTAATAACATGCTAGATTTAAAAACTATTGCACAGTGAAGGGAGCTGTGCTGTACATGTGTGTACGGGGTTTCTATTATGAGCTGAGTTAATGCCTTTGGGTGTATTTGACATCGTTTTGCTGAAAAATATTATAACATATGTTTAATTTTTATTAGCATATGTTAATCATGTTATTAGAAGTTTAATTGTGATATTTCCAATATGTGTATTTACTGTGCTTTAAAATCATGACTTCTTCTGTATCACCCTTCTTATCCATTATCATTTGTCTGTCTTCTCCTAATACTTATAAACTAGTCTCACATTTACAGTGATGTCATTTTTTTCAAAGGTATGTCATACAAGAGAAAATTCATGACATCTTGTGAAACTGCCTCACATCACATATATTTACAATCTATAATTCCATCAATTTTCCTACAAATAACAAGGTATCTTCATGTTTTTTGCTTAAAATCTCTTGTGTGTGTGTGTGTGTGTGTGTGTGTGTGTGTGTGTGTGTGTTTAACCATTAATATAAGATTTTGTATTCCTCTAAAACATTTTCTGACATAAACAACATGAGAGCTTGGACTCACTCAGACTCAGAGTATCTGGGCTTCGGTTCATCACAGGTAGGAAGGAGCAGCTAATTTCCAAGTGTTTGGAATGCATTGGAAGACAATTCTCATGCACACTGAATTTAATACTTTTATATTTTCTCAAGATTTCAAATTACTGCAAACTACCATAATAACACAGGAAGATAATCATGGACTGTTTATGACTAGGCAGGAGGAAGGAAGGCAGAGAGGAGGCATAAGAGAAGACCCAAAGGATGCATCCTGATGGCAGCACTGTCTGTGGCTTCCTAGCTGCTAAAGGTTGAACAAGGTTCCAAGTTCGTCAAGTGCTGTGGAGCAAAAACTGGAAGACAGCCTGGGCAGCAGGTGCAGAGGAATGTTGAAGATATGCTTCCTGTGCCCGGAAATTATCTCTTCCTGTAATACGTCTTGAGCAATCATCTCTAGAGTTATTTTTGTATTATATTTGGGGTGGGGGGGAATCAGCATCATGAGCCCAGGCTTGTCTCAATAATGTTACAAATACAAAGAGTATCTTGAGTTCTTGATCCCACTGCACCACCCCCAGAGTTCTAGTATCTGATGCATACACCATGACAGGGGATTTATCTGCTGTGGGGAAACGAATCCAGGGTTTTCTGCATACTAGGCAATCGCTCTGCTACAAAACTACATTTCATACAGTTTATACTATTTTTATCTCTATCTTACAAAATAAAGAAATGAGGAAACAAGGAGTTTGGTTCACATGGTGAATTTATATAAATATTTTTTGAGATTATAATATAATTTATTTTCCTATTCCCTTTTTTTCCCTACAAACCCTTGTTTGGAGACCCCTGTTTCTTTTCAAATTCATTGCTTATTTTTCTCTAATTTATAATTATGTGTGTTTCTCTCTCCCTCTCTGTGTGCGTAGTATGTTTGTGTATGTGTGAGTGTGTGTGATTTCTATATTTCTAAATATAGAAATCCAACCACTGTCCAAGTAATAATAATTTTAAGTATTTTTGAGGGCTATATTGTATTGTAAAACTCATACATGTACTCTTCTCCCTTGAAGATTATTTCTCCTGCTCTCAGCTCCTTAGTTGCTTATGGTCCTCTAACCAGAGCTGAGGCCTTATGAACTAACCTTCTTCCATATTAACATTTTTTTGTCTGATTCTTGTTTAAGTCATGTTTCAGAAACCATGTTGGTTAGACTTCATGGGTATATCTTCTCTAATATTTCTAAAAGACATAATCCCAGGGCAAACATAATGTTCCTAGGGTTGACACACTCTTTCTACTCCCTCTTCCACAATAATCCCTAAGTCTATGATTCAGGAGTTGTGTTGTAGGTATATTAGTAGTGGCCTGGCTTAATAACTCTGCATTTTGATCTGTTGTGGTTTTCTGAAATGGTCTCCAACTTTTGCAAATAGAAGTTTTCTTGATGAGTGTTGACAACTACACTTATTTGTAAGTGTGAAGACAAGGTTTGGAGTATAGTTAAAGATTATGCTAGTTAGTGGTGGTTAAAGGTTCTCCTCCAAAATCTATGACTGGATAAACCCTGGTTTTGGCTAGGTTTCCAGCACCAGGCATGGTTTACTTCTTATTGAGAGGGCTTTAGACCAATTGTTCAATTCACAACATCTCCTACTGATGTTCAGGTCCTGGAGAAGTCCCTCAAATGACTACCATCCATGTATGCAATCAACAAGAGCAGTTATTATCCAAGAGTAAGGATGCCAGCTCACTGGGGATGCACATCCAATATAAGGGCAAAATGGCGGCACCCAAGAAAAGCTTACAGATTATTTTATACATACCTAAAGGAATTCTACAGGCATTGGAATTATTCTATCTGGGATTGGTTGACACAAATAGCAATCATATTAGTATGTTTCTAATTGGTTATGGCTAGCAGGGGTTGGCTAAAGCTATAGCTTTTCCAGTTTGCAGCAAGTCTGGGAAAGTCCTAGGATTTATCCTTATTTGGTTACTGCCTTGAGGTACTTTGTGGGGGAGAGGTGACCCAGGCCTAGGACATGCAATTCCCCTCATCCTTACTCGGAGGGGAATTGGCGATTGGTTGCCCTTTATTCATGTCTTCCTTAGAAACTGTCTTGTTTATTTTCAAGAGGCAAGAACTGAGGCCTAGTTCATAAATGAGCTATTAGAAGACTGACATGGTACTTTCCTGGACTTCTCAATATGAGTGTTCATAACTTTGATTCTAATATTTTTTCCAAAAATCCATTTCAAAAGATCTTATGATTTTATTGTTGGTCTTATCTCCTACAAAAGATTGACTTTGAATACTTCAAACTTGCAGAAGTGTAACAGAGACATCTTTTCACACAGGATCTCCAAGTTTCCCCTTATGATCCCATCTCAATAGATTCACATGGATCAGGTATGTATATTTGCACCAGTGTCTCAGTGCTTAATATAGTCCAGGACTTATTGAAATTTGGTCTCCTAGCCAAAACCCAACACAGCTTGCTGCCTCTGTGTTTTACTGTTTTATATGAGAATTGTACACATAGCAAGCCATCAAGGTTTATGGCCATAGTCTAATTGTGGCCTCCTGAGAGATCACTGTCAAAATGTCTGTTACAAAAACACACTGCAGTACAGAAGCCTCCAGCTCTCAGAAGGGTTGGATTATTTCCTCTGTGAGAACCATTATAAGAAGTTTTATTTTGGTGAATAGCAGATTTCTTTCTCTTAAGTAGTAATCCATGTTGGTTGATAATAGTTTTCCTGGTGATGTTTTCTACAACTGAAACCAGTATGGACACTAAAATCTCCTTTCAGTCTGCATTTTCACTGTATAGGTTATCCTTGTAATACTTAATTCTTCCTGCTTATACTTGAAGTGAATTTTATTTGGAAAAACTCCATAGCTGACCTTTTATACTTTTATATTTTTGACAAATTCTTTCTACCTGATATGTCAATGCATTTCCAGAAGCCTTGGCAGTGGTAAACTTGTATTAAAAAGAAGCATCTACCTGCTTGTTTCCATTTACTTTGTTTTCCCCTTTTTTTCTACCAGTATTTGTTTTAATTTAGATATCTATAATGCAATTCATTTAATTAAGTATTTAATAATTCTTTATTTATTATTTAACTTGTTGACTTGATGCTTACAAAGTGAAGTTTTAGCTATCTCATTCTACCACAACTACTCTCACACCTCACAGTGTGGTGTGTAATTACAGAAGGGTATAACAATCCTTCCTCCTCATTTTATAGATTCACTTTTATATGGCATAAAGTATATGATGTGATTATTGTTGCCCTTTTGAACAGTACTCACACTTTGATATTTTGTTCATTTGTGTGTGTGTGTGTGTGTGTGTGTGTATGTGTGTGTGCATGTGTGTGTGTGTGTGTGTGTGTGTTGTTCTTTTATGATCTGCTTCTGTTCCTTTTAAGTTATTGAGTTAGAAATTAGGTACTTAGCAAGTTGATTCCTTTTTGGATATTGTTTGCTGAAATATTTCTGTGCTCCTGTTTTTCTTATTTATATTTCAGATTTTAAATGTAAGAACTTTGAATGCCAATGTTGCCTCTGTGCCCTCACATCTCTCCTTTTTGTGTGAATTGCATGTTGAAATATCTTGTATTTGCTGCTTGTCATCACAGGTGACATTGGGCTAGTGGTGAGCAACACTGCCCTGTATGGATTGAGTATTCCTAACCTTTCCTTTGGACTCTGATTTCAACAGGCTTTGCTTCTGCCAGGTTTACTACATGCTTTGCAGTTTCTACAGGGGTCCTGAGTATTTGAATTTTCTAAACCAAAGATTCTCAATACCACTCACTGTCCCTCCTAAATTTATGTAATGTACAAGAGTCTATGAGCCCACCTGCATTCAGAACTGCCTTGTTCTTGTGGCTAAAGAGTGAGACCTGCACTGTTCTCTGGTGGCATCCCAAAGCTCAGCTGGTTTATCTACAGTTTTGGAAACTGGCACCCATTCAAATTTGACTTAGTAAATCAACATATAAAAACTTTTTGTTCAATTGTCCTGTCAGCATTTCAGTCAGCACTCAAACAGTGAAGGCTGGACACAAAGCAATCTTGTGTAATTCATGATGAAATATATTGACTGAGAAGTCAGAAAGATATGCATTCTATATGGGAACTTCTATAGCCTCTAGAAAGCAAAACCTAACTTAAAGACTCAAGGTAAAATAAGGATTTATAACTGCCTGGGATAGAGCATGAAAGAGACTGAGTAAGAAAAGACAAGTGGGGATGTATTGGAAGTGAGGCCATCCTTATGGAAGGCTTGTGCAGGCTTACTTGGAGAACATGTTTCACTAAATGGGAGGCCAGCCTCCAGCAGCACAGGACTCAAACAGCATGCATGGAGTCAGCGTACTATGACATATTTATCTGATGGAATGAAGGGAAAAGACACACACACTCTCTTGATGCTTTCCTTCTTTATTCCTTTTCTATATTCTTTATTCTATGTTCTATATTCTCCTTTCTTATTTCTATCCAGAAATATCCCTTCTGTCTCTCTTGAAGTTTTCCTTCTCCTGCTTTTATTTTTTCTCTTAAAGCTTATATACCCCAGCAAAATCTTTCAAGCAATATAAAAATTAAAATGTTACTATTTTTCACGTGAATGATTACAATGAATACAAGTAAAAAAAACATATTTTCCATACTCCTTACATGATTAAACACTTTACATAGTACAGGTGAAAAATAAGTTGTCACAAGAACCCACATACATTCATAACCAACCAACTTGTTATAGATTAGCAGTGTAAACAAGCAAGATATTCTTCTCAGCCAGTTCTCTTACTAGCAGGCTGTATTTTGTGGCTATAAAGAAAGGACCAATCATTTTATTATTTATCTTGAATGCTTATCATGTAAGGAATCGCAAACAAACTTTAAACATGAAAAACAGTCAGTCAGCTCTATTTTAAATCTTTAGGGTGCATCTCCACTTACCAATAGTTTTTTATATCAGGAGACTGAGGGTAGAAGTTGATTCAAGGAATTAATCATCATCTTTGATCACCAGCCAATCTTAGCAGGAAAGCACATCAGCTATTAATAATTGGGCTGCTTTGTATTTTTGACCCCAACCTAATGAATGTAGAACTCAACTATGTGTAATTGTGAACTTTAGCTTATTTTCTGGAGTAATACATCTCAAAGTTATTATCAAAACATGTAATCTAACCTGAAGTTATTTTAAGGCTTTGTTTCAGCTATGATGCACACTGAAACCTGTGAATGCATCTTTCAACATTAAGATTGAAAGAATTCAAAACAACCTGGCTCCTGGGGGCTCAATTATTTTCCTTAATCATTAACCTAAGCCACAATCTATGTGGCTTCTCAATAGAAATTCATAGGTCCTAGCTGTATGACACTTCCTTGAATTAATTTTCATCATCAAAACTCTATGTAAACTAGCATTAGTATTATCAATTAGACAGTACAGCTTAAGAAGAATTCTTCATAATAATCCACAGATAAAAAAATGCCCAGTAGAATGGGATATTTCTGTGAGATAAACACACTACATTACCTGAGTGGGGATCTCCCCACACCCATTCACACCATGCCAGATACCAGAGAAAGATGGCAGTAGCAAACATTTAAAGGCACAGTAAAAGCAAAAGACATTCTGGAATCTGTGGACTTGGGGCCTTGTCTATCAGAAATTCACTCACCATGGATTCACCTCCCGACGGGCTGACACCTCAAACTTCAATTGCCACCTACTGCTTCTCTGACATGGCCATAGGCAGACATGTAGAAGTCACATACTGAGCTATACAGTGAAGTTCAGCTTATCAGTCACTCCCTATTTCTAGGGACAAATAGGTAAACATACAGCAAAAGAAGAACTGAATTGGATGATGACACAAGAAATTCACAGACTCCTGGGTACACTCAGGTCTTAAAAAAGCGTATGCACGGGCTTAGCTGAACACCAAAATTTAGGTATGTCACATGATCTCAATACAGAAAGGGAGTTCCCAACCTCAGCTATAGCTATGCAGAGAGTTTTACGTTCATCAGGGATGGGGTCTGCTTGGTAGGGCTTACTGGGACAGAAATGAACATCAGGAAGCAATGTCACTATTGTTTATGATCTTGAACATGGAAAAATGAGTTGAAATGAACATCAAAATGTGTCTTTTGTTTGCAACCATTAAAGAGATAATAGACGATAATTTGAAAAATGATGTAATTTAATCCCATTTTCCCCAACATTATAATCTGATTCCTCCAGCATATTAACAAATAACCTAGGACCTACCATCTCTAGGCCCCACTACTGAGCTTCCTATATAGCAGGAAGACATGCAAATGGGGCCTCTCTCTGCTCATGAAAAGCAGCCCAGCCCTGACCTTCCAGCTCAAGCAGAGGAGCTCAGCTGTAGATTCCAAGACTTAACTCAGTGATCAGCATGGAGTTGGGACTGAGCTTGATTTTCCTTGTTGCTCTTTTAAAAGGTAACTTATGGAAAACAATAAATGCCGAATGTGTCACTTGACATGAATGTGAGAGACAACGGACATATGTGATAAATTCTTGATAAGGATTTTCTGTGTTTTCAGGTATCCAGTGTGATGTGCAGCTTGTGGAGTCTGGGGGTGGCCTGGTGAAGCCTGGGGGATCCCTGAGACTCTCTTGTGCAGACTCCGGGTTCACTTTCAGTGACTACTGGATGACCTGGGTCAGACAGACTCCTGAAAAGGCCCTGGAGTGGGTTGGAGAAATTAGCTATGATAGCAGTAGCACAAACTACGCACCATCCCTAAAGGATCGATTTATCATCTCCAGAGACAATGCCAAGAGCACTCTGTACCTGCAAATGAACAGTGTGAGGTCTGATGACACAGCCATGTATTACTGTGTAAGAAACACAGTGTGGGGATTTCAGTGTAGACCGACATAAATTTGACTGTGAGGTTGCTAATGGCCACCAGGGGGCACACAGCACACACAGAACACACATCTATCCCAAAAGATTATAGAGGCAGAACTGTGCACTCTTCTCAGGAGTCGAGACTGCCTTTCATCTTACAGTTTCCCCAAAAGTCACTAAAGATTTGTTCTGAAGGAAACTGATGTCCTCAAAACATCTCATATGTTTCTGCTGTTATTTAAGAATATGAGGCAGAGTCTCAGAAGAACAAAGTGCAAAATGACATCTATGAGATTATAATCATCTCCATCCTCATCCCTGAAATCACATGAGGCAATTCATTTGTATTCCTGTGGGTTTTTCTCAGATTAAAGCAGACCCTTGGTCAGATTTCTTTATTAGAGTAGCACATATACTTAAGGGAAAATCAAGAGGAATATGGGGCCCAAAGACTGGTATAGAACCCCTCCCAAGGCTCTAACCTTACCTCCTCTCCCTGAGGATAGTGCACATCAGGTTCTGACATGATTCCAGCTGGGCTTTTAGCTAATTCATCTTATTACCACATGAATTTCATCTCTGTTCATCATAGGATTTGTATAAACTGATCCCTTCAGTAAAATCAGTGTTGTGTGGAGACAGAAATTTCAAGCATGGTTTATTGTCTTCTACAGGACCTGAAGATGGGATTACACCACCATGAAGGTATTGAACATATGCATCTGATCACATGCTAAACTTCATGAGAAGTGAGATCTACTCACCTAGAAAATCTCTCACACACAATTTGCCATTTTATCTAAATCTAACAGGGATCACGTAGAATCTAGGTGGTGTCACCTTATCACTGACAGATCCAGCTCATTTCTCAAAGAGCCACAGAAATTCCATCTTTGTTCTCTGAGGAGTTCCTCTCATGTTGTAGCCCACTAGGTTTCCTAGTGGCTGTACCCAGCAGGACTGCATAAGAGGTTGATTGGACCACGGGCCTGAGTATCAGGTGTTTGTGAGGGTCTACACTTGACTGTAACTAGGAAGGGGGAGGTCTTTTGCTCCACCCCTTGGCATTGTTATAAATAGACCTTTGGAATAAAGTTCTGGGCTTGTTTGGATAGGGATCCTGTCCCACTTGAGTCTATCCTGTGTTTTCTCTCTGTTTCTCTACCCGCTATTTCTGACTAAGCCTCTTATTCCTCATTCCTCAAGAGTCCTTGGGGTAAATAATGGTGGGGGCTGGTCTGCCACATCCTCACTGTGTAAAAGGCTAAGAAAGTCTTTTTTAGTAACTTTTCTATGGATATGATAAAACAGCACGACCAATTATGACCAAAGCAACCTATAAAGAAAGCATTGAGCTGGGGGTTACAGATT
>CABHPP010146801.1:15062-27998 GCA_902168425.1 Peromyscus attwateri | reverse complement strand
AAAAAAAATGAAAAAGAAAGAGAATAAGAAGATAAGAAATTACTTGCAACCCTTGTAGTATCTAATACCTGATAAATATGGAAAAATTAAATATGATTTAAACTAAAAAATAAACCATCCAAGTAGGAAATAAATAGACGTTTTCACCAAAGAGGATATATAGATGGCAGGTAATGTTATAAAAATATGTTGAACTTCATATGTCATTGAGGAATGCAAATTAAAACTAGAGTGTGGTGTGACATACACTTAAGAGGTTTGCTAAAGAGACAGTAGTGAAAATACCAAATATTGTTATGGATGCAAACTATATTTCTCATACACCAAAGACAAGGATGTCAAATACAGCTATGCTGTAGAAGAATTTGGAAGTGTTTTATAAAGTTAAATGTACACTTAACATATGACCCAGCAATTGCACTGCCTGGGCACAAAAACTTTGACAAAACGTTTCATAGCAGCTTTATTTGAGATAGCCTCAAATGAGAAACAACCCAACTACTCTGCAATGGGTAAGTAGTTAAACCATTCCTACCATGGAATACTACTCTGTAGTGAAAAGGAACAGACAATTATGATATACAACTTGAATGAGCCTTGGGATATATTATAGTAAATGGAAAAAAAGGGTAATCTCAAAAGGTTACTTGCTGTATGGTTGCATTTCTATAGCATTGTTGAAATGTCAGAACTATGGAGAGGGAATAACAGATTAATGATTTCTAGGTTTCAGGACTGTATAGTCTATAGGTTATATATTACTATGACATTATGGAATAAGAGTTCATTTAGGCTGATGATATAGTTTTGTATCTTGCTTCTAATGTTTAGTACATAAAACTATTCCCATGCTAATACTTTATACATCCGTATACACAAACACTAATTTGTGTAAAAATCTAGTGGCAGTGACTATTATACCAACATTGTCCTAATGTTGGTTTTGAAGTTGCACAGTTGTAGGAGACCTTAAAACTAGAGAAAACTGAATAGAGGATATGTGGGATTTTGTACCATTTTTCTAATTTCTGGTAAGTCTATAATTACTGTAAAATAAAAACTATGTTTAACAAAAACTATGGTGCTAGGATAGAGCCTTTCCATTAATACTGCCTCTAAAATCTTTCAAACTTCTTGTCTCTCATTTTGCTAGTGTTTATGGTACTTGTTGATACAGGAAGGCTTCAGGCAGCAAACAGGGTTCATTATTTTTGCTCAGGTTCCCCTGAAGTGATTCATGGCATTGGACCATTGCTGAGGATACCAACCATCCTGAGCACATACCCAGGCAAGCAGCAGTTTATCCTGGCAGAGAGTGAAAAATGAGATGCCATAAAATCTTAAAAAAAAAAAAAAACAAAAAACTCCCACTTCAGACACACACGTGTGAAAAAAAATTATATATATAAATATATAAAATATTTTTTATATTTATATATATATATATAAATATATAAAAATATATAAAAAGTAAAAGAATATATTCTGTTGAGTGGTCAGTCTGTCACTCAGCATTCCTTCTAGGCTATGTAATAGGAGCCCCCATATCACTCAATATTGTCAGATATCAGTCTACCACATACAAGAGTAAGGGACAGAAATATGAACTTAGTAACATAATTTGCCAGTTTTGCATATAGACTGCTCTGAAAGCAAGCATGCCTAGGGAGCCCACACATGCAGTTTCATTTCTTGTTATGCTTTCTGGATCCCATGATGCAGATATGCAGAGAACTGCTAAGTGTGGTGTTAGCCTTTGAGGAGCCCTTCTACTGAAACTCAAAGGGATCTGAAAGACTCAAACCATGCAGCTGGTGTTGTGGGAGAGTGCAGCAATGGCTGCAGCAGTTCTGGGTGAGACATCTGTGTTGGAATCCTGGCTCAGCAAAGCATATGTGTGTTCTTTCTTGTAGGTATGCTCTGGGCCCTTCAGAGCATTTCAAAAATTATATATTTAGATAAGATTTTTAATTGGCCTGACTATACTTTGCATTCATTATTATTATTATTATTATTATTATTATTATTATTATTATTTTAGATGCATGTTGGTATTCTAATGAGGGTGAGAAAGAAAGCATGTGGACTTGGGTGGATGGGGAAGTGGGAGGGATTGGGGAGGACATTGGGAGGGGAAACGGTAATACTGCAATTAGAATATATTGTATGAAAAATCTATTTTCAATTAAAAATAATTTTAAAAGATGGCTCAGTGAGTTAAAGGTGCTTGCCTCCAAACCTGAAGTCCTGAGTTTAGTCACTGGGGCTCACATGCTAGAAGTAAAGAATCAAGCACCACAAGTTCCCCTCTGACCTCCATGTCCATATACTATGGTATATGTGACTACACATTCCATGCACACACACATACATACACACAAATAAATACATGCATATATAAATTTTAAAATATAGAAATAACATGGAGATAATAGACCTCCCTTCTTCACAGGTTATTGTAAGGATTATGGTAATACATATGTGGTACAGTTAGAATACTGCTGCATGTATGGCAAGAGATTTGTTTGTATAATTGTTGTTTATTGGCCTTAGACCTGTGTGGAATAAGATCCTGATCCCTCCTCAAATCTGCTATGATATGACTATGGCCATATGCTATCTACGTAGGCTTTTCCCATGATCTGAGCCTGTGAAAAGGACTGAGAAGGTGCTGCTGATGGACCAACACTGGAATTTATGTCTTGATTATGTCTCACACTCACCTACACGGTTTGGGGACAGAAAGCAAAGTTAAGATTAAAAAAAGAAGAAGAATAAAGGGGAATAGGAAAGCAAATATTGGTGCTTTAGACACATTGGGGCAGCTTGTAAGTTAACTTAGAAATGACATTTTTTGACATAGTACTTTAATTTCTCTTTATTTGTTGTGTGGAAACTCATAACAATGTTTTCCAACACTTCTCGCACCTCTTTATCTAACCCTTTTATTGTATCTGCTGCCAAAAACCAGGCCCCACCCACCATAAGAGAGCCCTGTAATCTCCTGCTTTCCTCTTAGATCTCCCAAGAACATTTATTCATCTGAGTTGGAGAGAAGATGCACCTTGAGGCTGCCATTCACACACCTGCAAACTTGGGGGAGAGTTTGATGAGCTGCTAGGCTGCTAGGCTTCACTTATTGCTTAAGGATCCTCAGGCAAGGAAAGACTTTAAGTGAAAGCCTTGACAATAATAGTTCATTATTTTTCCAAATTCTTTCAGAGTGAGTATGATGATATTCCCTGGGAAACTTACCTGGGTTTAACACAGTTCAGTAAAGAATGCTTTCTATATGGTGTTCTAAAGGAAGAACTGAAATGCATTGCAACAGGCCATGGTTGAAGCAAAAGATGGGCTTGTGTATCAGCATCCACTAGTGATAGGATTACAGTGGTCTTTAGGGAAGAGAGATTGACAGGCCAGCTCCTCTTGGCCAGGTCCAATTTGATGGAAGAAGTCTTTGGCTATCAGCATCTGGTACTCTATGAACGTAGTATAAAGTGCAAGACTCCTTACTGAAACTGAGCATTGAGACAGGGCCAAGAAGGATGCATGGACACCTACGTTGGCTTCATACTGCTCTATGATTGATAGAAGACACTGATGAAATAAAATCCTTAAATTCTGTTCTCCCCTTCTAATACAGAACAGCCTGTTTCCTCATTTCTCCTGGACTATTTTTAATGGTCCAAAAGTAACTTACAGGTTTTGGATCTCTTATGTATTCAAATACTTTCTTTGGTAATATTTTTGATAATTCCTTGCCCTTTTGTTTGGCCTTTAATTTTGTATTCTTTGATTATAAAATACAATACTTAAATAGGATGGAAATAGTGATTTCTGTAGAAATCATTATGTTTATGCAGTATTATAGATTAGGTCACTCTATTATCTGAGAAAATTATACCAAGTTTTAGATCTAGAGATAGACTTAAATAAAGTCCTAAAAAGACTAAATATAAGGGAATGAGCGTCATAACATAATGTCATAACAACAATGATCCTGATTTTCCTCAGGTTATACCACAAAATTTTAGCCTTTATGGCACTTTACTACAATTTTGTCTGCATTGTATTTCAACCAATGGCCATTTTGTGTATTGTTGCTGAAATTTTTGCTTCACCATTTTCTTGAGATTTAGTTGGTGTTTGAGAGTGTTTTCAGTCTGGTATTGTGATACTAAACTCATACTGTAGGGTTCAGTTTTCATAAGAACAAACAATTTTAAAGGGATTTCTATAATTTAAAATAACTTAGACTTATACCATATTGAGAACATAAACACATAGGATACTGTTTCTCAGCCTTCCTAGTGCTGTGACCCTTTAATACAGTTCCTCATCTTGTGGTGACCCCCCAACTATAAAATGATTTCACTGCTACTTCATAACTGTAATTTTGCTACTGTTATGAAGAATAATGTAAATATCTTTTATGCAGGATATCTGATATGCATACCCCCAAAGGGTCGTGACCCACAGGTTGAAAACCATTGACATGGAAGAAAGTGAAAATTCGGCCAGGAATTTAGCATTTTTCAATCTATCTTTCCAACCTCTTTTCTATGAGAGTCCTTTATTTATAAACATGGCACAATCTGTGTAATGTCTCATGGCCTGTATTTTGCAGCTAATACTCCCTTGTGCTTTCAAGTTTATAGCTATGTAAGATGAGATTAATACTACTATTTTATAAATGACCACACTTAATTCACTTTGTTAGGTAATTTCTGATATTATAGTTCCTATAAATGTCTTTATATTAAATTTTCTACCAACAATTCTTTATCAGTGATTCCTAGAATAAGGATGAACCCTTCCACAGGTTTTGATATGTTCTATTATTTTGGGTACCTGGAGTATGTTTCTGTTCTACCCTTCTTCCCAATTATCCAGTTACTTACATGCTGACCTTTCTTATTAATATTTAACCAAAATTTTAAGTGAATATATCTTTGTTATTTTAATTTTCAGTCTTTTATTATAAAGAAAGACTCGATCAGGCTATCTTTCCCTGTTTTAGAAGAGACTTTATGTTTCTATCCAATAATAGTTTTTCTTTCAATTCCAATTTTTTAGCAATTCCAATGTGCTAAAATTCTTTTCTCACAAGCTAAATGACTATGGATATAAAATTAAGCAATCTGTTTTCTGCTAGTGGGATAACATGTATTTTCCCTTTACTAGTAAATAGTTTTTTTAAAAAAATCATAAATACACCTGTACTGAGTACTTAAATGGTACTGTAATGTTTGACTAGCAGAAAGGACTAGATCAGGGGAAGTCTGTGTAGTGCAAATGGCTTAGGTATGATAGCCACATCTCAGTTTCTTTCTATTTTTATTGAAAATGGTTTTTTCATACAGTGTATCCTCATCTCCTCACCAATCATACCAACGTATCCACCCAACTCTGTGCCTTCTTTCTCTCTCTCTCTTTAGAAAACAAACAGGCAAATAAAAAAGACAAACAAAATGAACAAACTAATAAAGAAAGAACACACACACCCAGAGACACACACAGGCACACACACAAAACCCAGTTAGTGGTGATTAAGAAGAGACCAGCATCATTGAGGTGAAATTTTCTGGGAAGTGTTTCCTCGGGGGTCAGTGCACATAAACTCTGTTCCAGAGATGACTTGGGCCAAAACTTGGTCATGTGTAAGAATCTCCCAGATGATACTGGTTTTGAGAGATGAAAAGGTCATAAAGAACAGCTGAGGCTTGGCGCTGTGAGAGGCCAGGGGAGGCCACTGGTGAAGGTGTAGCCTCGGTAGCAGTTGAAGGTCCAGGATTGAAAGGGACGTTCAGTGAAGTTGAGGCTTGGCACCATGAAAAGTGCCCAAGAGAGGCTATTGGCAGAATTGCAGCCCAGCTGTAATAGGAGACTCCAGAATTTTGCATATACCAGTGGAGCTGGCCTCAGCCCAAGACTCATTGTATGTGCTGTAGCAAGCCCTTTGGGGCCAAGAAGATTGTGAGTGAATTACAGACATTGGACACTAAGTTGTTTGCACTGTTAGAGTTCATTTTTGTTGTTGTTCAGATTGTGACTCTGCCCTGGTTCTTCCCTCTTGGAATAAGAAAGTATTTAATTTATTTTGATTTGACAGGAACCCATAGTTGAGAGACTGAGAAGTTTTAAAAAGACTTTGGATTTTTAAATAGACTTTTAAAGAGATTTTAAAGAGATTGAACTTTTAAAATATTCAAATTTGTAAAAGCTGGGAGTTTTAAGGTTTTTAATGTGTTTTATATTGTGATATTTATTAGTACTAGATTTGGGGGATAAACAAAAAAGGAATAGTTGTTGTCAACTAATGTTGTATTGTTGTGTCAAATTGACAAGGGGTCAAGTGTCCTGGCTAGTTTTTAAAGTCAACTTAACATAAGCTAGAGTCATCTGAAAGGAGGAAACCTCAGTTGAGAAAATGCCTCCATAAGATCCAGCTGTAGGCAAGCTATAGGACATTCTCTATTAGTGATTGATGTGGGAGGATTTAGCCCTTTGTGGGGGGCGGGACACCTCTGAGTTGATGGTCCTGGGTTCTATAAGAAAGCAGGCTAAGCAAGCCATGAAGAACAAGTCAGTAAGCAGCGCCCTCCATGGCCTCTGCATTGGTTCCTGCCTCCAGGTTCCTGCCCTATTTGCGTTCCTGTCCTGACTCCTTGATGATAAACAGTAATATGGAAGTGTAAGCCAAATAACCCTTTTCCTCCCCAGGTTGCTTCTGGTTATGGTTTCATCACAGCAATAGTAACCCTGAGTAAGACAGAAAGCAGGCTTATTTCTTCCCACTTTGTAAGGGTAGAATTGAGAGGTCAGATGATGTTTCAAAATTCATTTAGCTGGAGAATAAGACTACAGTTGCTGTCTTCATAATTCAGTGCCAAAATGTTTTCATTTACAACCTTAGAATTAATTGGATTTTTTAGTTCAAAGGTAAATAAACATTTAAAATGATTGAATGAGTGAATTTGATAAAAATAATTCAATAAGATAAGCTAGGTAGATTTAAATAATTAAGCAGACAAGCCCTGTTTCCTTATCAGTGTCTTGATATATGGAGTCAATTATGCCCCATTTACAGTGACCTAAAAATACCACCTAGCAGAACAAGTAAATTATTGATTAGAGTGTCACCTACAGTAAAGGTCAAAAAATGACTAGAGGGAAAACTTATCCTTGATATGAGATTCAAGACATTTGCTGTAGAATGTTTATGGTATCCTAGGCTTTCAGTATTATGCTATTATATACAGTTATTTTAAAAGTCACTAACGTTTTGAATGTTTGCAATCACTTAGCAACATTTCCAACACTAATATGCATGATGTGTGTTTTTCTTTTAAGGTAATACAAGATGCTTAGAGTATAGAACAAGGATGTGTCAACAGTCATTTCCTGCACACTTTGGGATGATATCATTAAAAGTTAAATTTACACAGCCAAATTGGGCTTGTATACATAGCTAATCGGTTTGACAGCTTACATAGTACCGTCGGTAGAGAATGCTGTTCAGTGACTACATTTGGTCTTAGCCTTCCTGGAAGGAGCTCTCCACTCACTGTGCTTCCATAAATATTTCATGAGCCAACATAAAGTAATATGCTAATGCCAGGCTGCTTACCCAGTGAGCAGGTGCATACAGTGTGTTTTCAGCTCGGGTACACCTGTTATATGGGGTCAGGCATGCCTTCTGAGTTAGCCTTCTCTTTCTTCCCCTCTTAGTTTCACCTGAACCAAAAATGGTGAGTGAGAGTCATCATGAGCGCCTGGCCGCCCCGCCAGTCACCACTGCCGCGACTGTTGTCCCACATAATGCCACCGAGCCAGCCAGTCCTGGGGAAGGAAAGGAAGATGCCTTTTCAAAGCTGAAGGAGAAGTTTATGAATGAGCTGCATAAAATTCCATGTGAGTACCCTGTTTTCACTTGAATAAAAAGAAAAAAAATTGAGCAATCATTAGAATCATTAGAAAATCGGCAGAACTCAGTTACTATTCTTCATAGTAGTATCTATCATATGGCACTCCAGTGATACTCCAATGATAAATGAAGTGATTTTGGAAATGGAATATGATTTTTTTTCTTTAACTGTGTTTTAAAAATAATAGCATAGCTTATAACAAAATTTTGTGTGTTGTATTTAATGTAGGTTGGTCCTTCATTTCCTGTTTCTCTGAGGATAGTAGTGCCTATATGTTGTGTTATATGTAGTTTAGATTCGTATCGATGGAATTGTTATATAGGAAAGGTTATATTAGCTGATACTTTCCCACTATTACAAGTTTGATTTTCTTTCCTTTGTTAATAGCTTTTAAAACTTGTTTTTCTTTCATTAATTTGTCAGTATTTAAAAAGTGCTTACCTCCTTTTAATATTTTATTTGTCAGTGAGAAACACAAAGCCTAGAGCTAAGTTTATTTGAGTGAACATAGCACAAATCTAATCAGTGATATTTCATTTTCCAAATTTTATTTGTATATTTACAGATATGCTTACTGTGTATAATTCAGTATTGAGCTATAAATACTGTAAGTTGATTAAATCTTACTAAGTAGCATAAGTGCAGTACCTCACATAGGACCATTTCTTACTGCGAACAACATTCCTTGTCTTAACATAACTCAGGATTCTTGCAGCCCATGTTATGCAATAAATCTCTTGAACTTACTTTCCCATCTAAATCAAAGTTTGCATCCTTTGACCATATCGCCTACTCACTCTTCAACCTCCTAGACCCAGGTCATTTGACCTCCACATGAGCTCTGTGGCACATGTGAGCATGCTCACACATACACACACACACACACACACACACACACACACACACACACACACATTGACACACTGACACACACATACACGCGCTACATTCACACACAGTAATAATAAATAAAATTTAAAAATGAAGGTTAATGTTCTTTCTTAGTGTTATAAATAGGATTGTTTTCTTGGTTTATGTTTGAGGTAGTGCATATAAATAATGCTGACCTTTGTACAGTAATGTGTTCATTTAACTTTGCTGAATCCATTCATTACTTCTAAAAGTTTGGTAATGGAATTTTTAGATCTCTTTATATATATGATCATGTCATGTGCAAACAAGGAAAATCTTTTCTTCCTGCCCACTTTGGATGTCTTTTATTTGTCTTTCTTGCCCTATTATTCTGGTTAAGACCTACTATACTAAGTTGCATCAAAGTGTAAGGATATCCTTGCTTTTTACATTTTAGAGGGGATGTTTTTATGTATTATCTCTGGGGCTGTCATGTGCGCCCTTTATCATATTGAAGTATAGTCCTCCTATACATAATTTGTTGACCATTTCTTAGCCTGAAAGAATATTTGATTAATTTTTAATGATTCTTTCTTTTGAAATGGTCATATTGCTTTACCCTTTATCTTATTAATGTGATCAGTTGTATTTATTCATGTACAAGGATTGAACTGTCTTTGCCTCCCTGAAATTAATCCAAACCCATCATGGTGATTGATGTTTTTTAGATGCCACTGACTCAGTTGTTCAGGAAAAGCCCTGGACACAATTCCTATGACCAGGAGTATTGATTGGCATATAGTAGTTTACTATGGGTTTTTTGTTTGTTTGTTTGTTTGTTTTAACTCTTTGACTTTCATACCAGTGATGCTGGCCTCTTAAAATTGGTTAAAAAATATTCCCTAACAAGAGCAGCAGAATTTGAATCTGTGTAGCAGAAGACACAATGTATTAGGACCTGAGGATGACTTGGATGCACTCAATGAAATAAAATGTGTCTTTTAAGAAGAAACGATAAACATGCTATTGGAATATTCCAGATGGAAGATAACATTTATAAAAATGTATCTATAACAACTTCTCATGCCTCAGAGATCAGAAATGTGTTACTTTGTCCACACTGTTCACAAATTCAACTTCTTCTGAAGCATGTGCTAACAGGGTCATTGGTGATGACTATTCTCAGCAGGAAGCCCCATAAGGGAAGAACTGGAGATGGAGAGATGGTCCAGTAGCTCAAGCCCTTGAGTAAGAAAAACAAGATGTCAGTTCCTTGTTTGTTCTACTGCTCAGCTAATGGACTGATATAAAATTGGGAGTGCTTTTTATATACTTTAATGTTAGAAATTCAACATATAAAACATATGCATGCATTATAGATACAAACTCTGGCTTAAAGAATCCTTTATCCAAATAGTTGCCGTAAGAGAAAAGTGTCGTAGTAAATCAGAGAAGACAATGGAATAAACAGTGAGACACATCTCCTGCCTCGTGTTCAGCCATCTCCTCTAAAAGAGTAAATGGTAGGAGACACATAGCCAGCCTGATAACCATCCACCTATATCGTGCTCCCATCAGCGTCCTAACTCATTTCCTCGGCTCTTTTATGTTCATACAGTGTCATCTTCCTATTTAAGACTAATCCAACCACAGTATTTACAGTTGCACCCCCTTCAACTCATCCATTGTTGCCAGCATTTCTTCCCCCTGACTCTTGCTCTTTTTCTCACTATATCATTTAGCACCAACTACAATAACAAATATTCCTTATTACTTGGTTTTTAATTATTCTAGATCCCTCCAAAGTAATAAAAGTTCTATGAGGGAAGTAAGTTATATATGTTTTATGAGTGGTGATGTCATTCATGGTGACTGGTACATAGAAGGCTCTTCACATATATTTGATGAATGAATAAATGAATGAATGAATGTCAGTTTCACTTATATCCTACACATCCCCTCCTAGGCTCTGTAGCCTTAAGATGCTAGCAAATTAAAACACAGTTTTTTACATTGCTAGTGTTAAAGCTCCATTTCAGTTCTTACCGATGCCATTCACTTTTAAAAAGCAAAATATTTCCATCTTTATAATGTCCCCTGCCTCTTTCCCACAAAGATTCAGCTATTATACATTTTTTCTCCTCTCTTCATCAGTATAAAAATAATCAACTGGAAAACATAACATATGAAATCCCTTGTTTGGGATTTCACTTCATTTACCTAGCTTTATCATACTCCTTCCCAAGATATTCCCCAGTCTACCTCCCTTTACTAGGTACTAGAAATGAGACTGGATGGAGGTGTTTAACTCCAAAGAGGTTTGCTTGTGACCTGCCCCCTAAAAGACTAGAAATGTGAGGCTTCCCTAAGACCTATGCAAAGTATTATGTTGCTAGTGTTTTCCTTGCTATTAGAAGGTGAAACAAATAAATAACTAAGATATTTTAAAAGTAAATATGTTTTAGAAAATGATATTTTTAATACAGTCCTGCAGTTCTATTAAAATGTCTAGCAGTAAATATTCTACATTTTCATTTTAATTCATCAAAGTTTTTATGGCCTGTGTAATTGAAATTTCTAATGGGATTTTTCAGATAGGAAGCAACCCTGAGCAAAATGAAATATGTCCCTAAACTCAAATTCCTTTGGGGCATGTGCCATAGAAAGACTATCACTTTTGACTTGGCATAACACAATAAGATGCTAACAACAAGTAACAAATTAGAATATTAATCGATTTGGGTCTCTGAACTAAATCTTGGCTATCTGGCAGATGTGGTTTTTGCAAAATTGATAGCAAACAGCTTTAGTCTGTCACTTGAAATTCCCACTTGTAAGAGGAGAGGTGTCAACGGTGGCAAGGAGTGTGCATGTCATTAGTTAGGCAATCTACACAGTCCAGTATGGGGCATATTCAAACCAAATTGCCTGATGATATCATCCATAACATCGTGGGGCTTACATTTAAAAAGAGAGAGAGAGAGAAAGTGAGAGAGGAAAAGGAAATTGTAAATTCTCTGAGCATTTTTATCTTTCAATTCATTCTGCACACTGTTATCTAAATGAAGCAGACAAGGATTTCCAGAATGCTTCTTTATTTTGCAACTTTGATTTTAATGTGACTAAGGCCATGGTTGGTTTGTAAAGCATGAACTTGTGTCATCCAAATAGCTACGATTAAGGTTTTGATATTCATGAGCTCCTTGAAGTTAGAGTGCACGTTTCCTCACACACAGCAAAATAACCAAATCCTCACTCTCAGTCCAGAATAAGAGTGAGAGGTCTAAGGATAGCTGTTGATATTGATGCAGAAATGTTTGGTGATAAGCACTTTGATACAGGAATAAACACAGTTTATGGGCATAGGCTGCCTGAATCCAAGTCTTATATCTACAGTTCAGTGTCTTTGCGACCTTGGGCATATTAATTAATCATTTTTATGCATACATTCCCTCCTGTTACAAAGATAGGATCTTAAATAGTATCCTCGTCGCTAAGTTGGTGGGTAAAGGCACCGGCGTATACAGAGTATAGCGGGGTGTCTAGCACAGAAAAAGCACACTTTAAATGTTAGCTATTATTAAATTCACACTGTAGTTTTAACAAGTTTCTAGTTCTATTTTAGAAGAGCCCTCTATTCAGGTCAGTCACCCAAACTAAGAAAATTCCCGAAACTTTGCAGCTGAATATGTGTGCATTGTATTCTTGAAGCCTGTTTCTGCGGTACCTGTTCCAGGGAAGATGATGGAGGATTTCCGCAGCCCCTCGTCTTCTCTGACCTTTTCCTTTTCTGCTGACCTTGCCTTTTGTCATCCCCCTAAGCCTACTGTGTGCTCGTAGGTCCCATCAGAGAGTGCTTAGCTGAGTTACACACAGCATGGGTGCTAAAGGAATCCAATGTGCTTGCTGCATGCTTGAAAAAGTTCTTCCCCTGACCTTGCCTTGGTCAAACTACTTATCTGTCT
Organism: Peromyscus attwateri; assembly: GCA_902168425.1. Lineage (NCBI taxonomy): Eukaryota > Metazoa > Chordata > Mammalia > Rodentia > Cricetidae > Peromyscus > Peromyscus attwateri. The sequence goes on along the minus strand of CABHPP010146801.1, from coordinate 15,250 downwards.
TCTTCCTTCACACCTCCACCAGAGTTAAAGACATAACCTGGACCCCGCCTTCTCTCCATGCCCTTTGACATCCAGTAAACATGACCTGGACCCGCCTTCTCTCCATGCCCTTTGATATCCAGTGAACATAACCTGGACCCCTCCTTCTCTTCATGCCCTTTGACATCCAGTGAACATAACCTGGACCC